>JARQOD010003392.1:0-65480 GCA_033576555.1 Oophaga sylvatica | reverse complement strand
TTTTTCCCTCCACAAAATTTTGGGGCCGCACCTGGAGCACCGCTGCAGAAAACGTGTTTGCGCGTTTTCCCACTTTTCCCCCGGTTTGTTGTATTTTTCCCTATGTATAGGGGTCCCAGTTTCATCCGGGGGCATTTGGGCAGGTTTTTTGTTGTAATGCTTCATGCAAAAATCTGGACATGAGAGGGGGGAAAATAGGGTAAAATAAATGACAAAAATTTTCTTCATAAGTTTCGGGTGTTAAGGGCCCAATTATTTCAAAAAGGGGGAAAATGTGGGGGGTGCCCCCTTTTTGGGGGGGGAGGGCCCTTTTTTGAAAAGGGGTTTAAAGGGAATTTTTGGGGTTTCAGAGGGGGAGGGGGGATTTTTGTATAATAAATACACTGAAAAAACCCGGGAAAAGACCGGGTCCAGGGAGTTTCCGCTTTTTGCTAGGAAGTTGGGATCGAAAAAGGGCCGAAGGAGGAGGTTAAGATAAAAGGTGAGTGGCAGATGGGGGAAGGGGAAAAGAAAAGGGGGAAGTTAAAGTCCCCAAAAAAGAGGGTGGGGATAAACGGGATAAAAACCCCAAAGGGGCAAAGTGATCCAGAAACTAAAGGAAGGGAAATGGAGGGTGATCCCCCACCGCATGGAGAAGGAGATGTGGGAGTCTGACAGCGTGTCCCTAAAAAGTAGGGAAGGAAAAGTAAAGGGATTGGGGGGGTTTCCCTAAAAGGTACATCGGGGTTTGATAAGGCAGCCAAAGCCCAACCTGCTCGTTGTCACACTCGGGGTATGAAGAAGTGAAGTCCACCATTTGAAAGACAGCAGCAGCGGGGGGTGTCGACTGCGGGGAATCCGGGTTTTTTAGGAAGATTCAGAAATTTAAAGAAAATTTCAGAAAGGAAGAAGCCAGGGAAATGAAGATTTTTAAATTACACCCCTGACGAAAAATTCCAGGGGTCATAGTTAAAAAAAGACAAAAGGGCCAGGGCAGGGAATATTAATAAATTTTGAGGGGATTAGATGTAGCATTTGGGGTGGTTTGGTTCATAAAAACATAAAGGCCCGGAAATTTGGGAAAATTTTTCCCCTGCGACTGGGGGAAGGAGGATAAAAAAAGGGGTGAGCAGTTTCTAATCTGCCTTTAATTCAAAACTCCTAAAACATTTGGGTCCACTTTGGGTTCGGATCCACCTCTCTCATAAACCCCCTTTTTTGGACCCTTTAAAATCGATAAAAGAACCTGCCCAAATAAATCCTAAGGGATCTACTAACAGCTAAATTAATGGTCCCTGCTAAATTTTCCCGGCCTCCTTTCTGCAAACTGACACTGAGGATTACTAGAAACTCCTCACTAGTCTTTTTCTATCGGCCCCAAGGACACCGTTTCTCCTGTTTTTTCTCCTACCCCCTCTGACCACCCTTTAAATTTTATAATTTCCCAGCTCCTCTTCTCTTTTCCTCTCCCAATCAAGGTTTAAAGGGTTTAGCCCTAATACCCTCCTTTAAGTCAGGGTTCCTCAGGGTTCCCCTGGTCCCCTCCCTTATTGTGGGGGTTTCCTCAGAACTCGTCCTAGGCCCCCTCTTTTTACTGTAAGGTTCCCTGGAAAAGTTTTTAGGTCCTCTCCCTCACGTGGGTTCTTTAGGGTTCAGTCCTAAGCCCCTACTCTTATGTTGGGGTTACACGGGTTCAGTCCAAGCCCCCCCCCCCCCCTTCTTCTCTTTTCACGGGCCCTTTTGGACAAACCATCGTAGATTCAGTTTTAAGCCCCATCTTTTGCTGGTGACCCCAATTTAAACTTCGTTTTCTGACATCCCTTTGCTTACTACAATAAACCAGGGATTGTCTGTTCGTTGTCCATTATGTCCTCCTCTTTTTATCAAAAAATTGGGATCTTTCCAAAACTAAAAACTGTGGTTCCACCTTATTTAAACTACCTATGCTGAATTGCCATTTCCCTTTTGGGTTCCCCCAAACTTCAAGCAGCTCCCCGCGGTCTTGGCTTTAATTGACTCAAAACATTCCTTCACCCCCCCCCCCCACATCATTCACTTGCTTTTTCACCTGCCCTCAAAAACTCTCCCGAATTTGACCTATTTCATTATGAAACGTGAAACTCTTTTGGGCGCTTGATTTAGTCTCACCTGGACTACCGCAACTCCTCCGATCTTCTTCCTTGTTTTAAAATCTCCCCCTCCAATCCTCCTGATTTAGCAGCCAAAACAAATTTGACCCCCGCAACCCCGATGCCGACATGGGGTTTCCATCTGCTACAAAAATTACATAAAAATTTTCTCTCAGCCCCAAAATGCACACAAGAGGCTCCATCCTACATCTCCCCTCTTTTTGTCACCCCTACCCCTGCTCTTTAAAGTTCTACAACCCCAAAATTTTATCTCTGCTACACCCATCCGTCTTTTCCACAGAGCAGAATTTCACTGCCCCTACCCCTCCCCCCCTTCCCCCCTCTTTCTACCTAACTCCCCCTTTTCCCCCAGTGCGCACACCCAAATTTCCCCCCTCATTTTCTACCCTTTTTTCTCCCCAGTGGCCCCCCCCTACATCCCCCCCTTTTCGTATACCCCCCACCTCTCTCCAAGGCTGCACCGCCCTAATCCCCCTCATTTTGTTTTACCCCCCCTATAAACTCCAGATGTGCACGCCCTACATCCCTCCTCATCTCTTCTACCCCCTCTCCACAGTCGCACCCCCTACATTCTCCTCATCTCGTTACTACTACCCCCCTTTCCCCAATGCTGCACACCCTACATCTCCTCTCTCCTATCTCTACCTCCCTCCTCCCCACAGTGCTGCCCCCTAACCCCTTATCTTTTCTCTACCACCCCTCTTCCCACAGGCTGCACTACCCTACACCCCTCATCCTTTTAACCCTCCTAAAACGTGTGCATCGCCCTACAGTCCCCCTCATCTTCTACCCCCCTACTTGCATCCCCGGAGTCTGCACCCCCCACATCTCCTTCACATCCTGTATATCCCCCACCACCTCCAGAGTGTTGCAGCCCTAATCCCCTCCTAATCGTTACCTGTGCCTTTTTTTTTACAAAAAAACCCAAAGGCAAAACATTTTCCAAAATTGAACCTCCCACCCCCTACATTATCCTGTCTATTTTCCTACCTGTTTTCACGCGTGCTGCCTACCCTACCCCCTCCTATTTAAAATCTTTTTTTTGGTATCCCCCCCACCAAAACCCCCCCCCCCCTTCCACATTTGTCCCCATCCTACATCTCCCCCCAAGTCTGTATATCACCCCACCTGTCATCCCCACAGTGCTGACCCCCCCACATTCCCCCTCACGTCCCACCAATTGTCATCCCCAGAGTGCTGCACTGCCTACATCCCACTCATCGTCAAACCCCCAAATTGTCATCCCCCAGATTGCTGCCCCTCCCTACCCCACCTGTATATCACCACCCCTATCTCTTAGAGTGTGCACCGCCTACATTTTCTCCTCATCTGTTACCATCAATTTGTCCTCCCCAGAGTCTGCATCCCCTACATCCCCCCACATCCTTGTATATTACCCCACCGAAATCTCCAAGTGTGCACCCCCCCAATTTCTCCCCCCCATTCTGATACACCTCCCATCTCCCAGAGGCTGCACCGCCTACATCTCCCCCTATCTCTGTTTCACCCCATTTATCTCCAGAGTGCGCACCGCCCAAAATCTACCCCTCTCTTTTACACCTATCCGTCCTCTCCAACCGCTACACTCCTTACATCTCATCCGTCTCCACCTACCCTCCCTCCACATTGCTGCACTCCCCAAAACATCCCCTCAAACTGTAGATCACCCCAACTGTCATCTCCAGATTGATGAAACCCCTACATGTCCTCCACATTATTATTATTATTTATATAGCCCATTGTTTCCCATGGGCTGTAATGAAAAGGGGGTTAAAAAAATTACGAATCACTTACAGTAAACAAACTAACAATGACAAAATGTATAAGGGGAGGGGCCCCCGGCCCTTTCGGGTTACATTTACAGGGGGGGGGGAAGGACAGGGGTGGGGGGGGGTTTGCGCAGTTCCGGGTTGGTTGAGGCGATATCCCCGGTAGTGGTGAGGGGGTAGCAGGGTCTTGCGGGCTGTAAGTTTTCCTGAAAGAGGGGTTTTAAGGTTCCATTGTTTTCCCCAAAAGGGGGTGAAATGGGAAGGTTGGGGCAAAGAATTCCAGAGGAGGGGGGAATTTTCGGGAAAAGTCTTGGGAGGCGTTGGGTGAGAGGAATAAGTGTGGGGGAGAGAAGGGGGTCTTGGGGGAGGACGGGTTTAAATGGGGGAAGGTACGGGAGTTTAGTCAGAGAAAAAAGGGAGGAGACAGGTTGTAGAGGGCTTTGTGGTCAGTTTTAGTAATTTGAATAATTTAGGGTGGGGCCAGAAAAGGTTTTCAAGGGGAAAAGGGGGAAAAGGAACAAGAGAGTGAATTTGTCGGGGAGAGAGTTAAGGAGGATGGAGAGGTGCGAGGGGTTTTGCAGAGAGGGGGCCCCAGAAAAGGTGTTGCAGTAGTCAAACGGGGATGAAGGGGTGCACAATCATTTTGTAGGTAGGGTTGAGGAAGGGATGATTCTGGGAAAAATTTTTAAGCGGAGGCGGGAGGGGTTGGGGGGGTTTGGTGTGCGGTTTTTTAAAGGGCAGGGCAAAATCAGGGTTACCAAGAAAATGACCTCATTCGGGGAAAGAGTGATGTTGTCAATTGTTATAGATAGGTCAGGTAAGGAAGATCTGTGAGATGGGGGAAAGATGATGAGTTCAGATTTGTCCACATTCAGTTTGAGGAAGCGGGAGGAGAAGAAAGAGGATATGGCTGATAGGCACTCAGGGATTCTGGACAGCAGAGAGGTGACGTCTGGGCCAGAGAGGTAGATCTAAGTGTCAGCAGCATAAAGGTGGTACTGGAATCCATGAGACTTTATGAGTTGCCCCAGGCCAAGTGTATAGATTGAGAAGAGTAGGGGTCCTAGAACCGATTCTTGGGGGACTCCAACAGAGAGAGGGTGGGATGAGGAGGTAGTGTGGGAGTGGGAGACGCTGAATGTGCGGTTGGAGAGGTATGAGGAGATCCAGGATAGGGCGAGGTTTTTGATGCCAAAGGAAGAGAGGATCTGTAGTAGGAGGCAGTGGTCAACTGTGTAGAAAGCAGAGGACAGGTCTAGAAGGAGGAGTATAGAGTATTGTCCATTCGCTTTAGCTGTAAGTAGGTCGTTAGTAATTTTGGTCAGGGCTGTCTCAGTGGAGTGATGGGGGCGGAAACCAGATTGTAGATTGTCAAAGAGCAGGTTAGATGAGACATGGGAGGAAAGTTCAGCGTGGACGTGCTGCTCCAGGAGTTTGGAAGCGAATGGGAGCAGTGATATTGGGCGATAGCTGGACATAGCAGTTGGGTCGAGGGTTGGCTTTTTGAGGATAGGCGTGACTGTGGCATGTTTGAAAGCAGAAGGGAAGGTACCAGAAGTTAGTGATAGATTGAAGAGGTGGGTTAGTGATGGGATAAGAGTGGTGGCGAGATTGGGGAGGAGGTGGGATGGGGTCGAGTGCACAAGTGATGAGGTGTGATTTGGAGAGAAGATGAGCAAGCTCCCCTTCCGTGATGTTGGGTAAGGAGGTTATGGGGTTTGGGCATTGGTCAGGTATACAAAGGGGTTGTGGTGGTTGAATAATAAAGACTTGCCGTGTTTGGTCTATCTTGTTTTGAAGTGCATGGTGAAGTCCTCAGCAGAGGTGAGGGAGGTTGGAGGGGGCAGTGGTGGGCGGAGGAGGGAGTTAAAAGTATTGAACAATTGTTTGCGGTTGTGGCATAAGGAAGACACAAGGGATGTAAAGTAGGCCTGTTTAGCAGAGGTGAGAGCTGATTTGAATGCAAGTGTTGCTTGTTTGAGTGCAGTGAAGTCGTCTTGTGAATGCGTTTTCTTCCAGCGCCGTTCAGCAATTCTGGACACTTGCCAAAGCTTTTTAGTGGTGTTATTGTGCCAGGGTTGTCTATTGATTCGTCACAGTCTGTTATGCATAACAGGGCGACCGAGTCGATGGCTGATGCAAGAGTGGCATTGAAGAAAGCAGTGGCAGTGTCTGTGTCGTGGAGTGAGGATATGGATGCCAGTGGTAGAATAGAGTCAGAGAGTGTGTGGATGTCTAGGTGAGCAAGGTTTCTGCAGGGGTGCACGTGTTGCTGGACATGGGTGACAGGTGAGGGGGACAGGGATGAGAAAGTGAGTAGATGGTGGTCAGATACAGGGAGAGGGAGGTTGTGAAGTTAGATAGGGAGCAGAGACGGGTGAAGACCAGGTCGAGTGTGTGCCCGTCTGTGTGCGTGGCTGAGGAGGACCACTGGTAAGTCCAAAGGATGAAGTAAGGGCCAGGAGTTTAGAAGTTGCCGACTGGTGGGTGTCAATGGGGATGCTGAAGTCCCCCATGATGATGGTGGGAATGTCAGCAGAGAGAAAGTGAAGGAGCCATGTAGAAAATTGGTCCATGAAGGCAGTGGTTGGGCCCGGAGGTCGGTATATGACAGCCACTTGGAGGTTGTAGGAGAGTAGATGCGGACAGAGTGGACTTCAAAAGAGGGGAGGACAAGGGAGGGAAGAGGTGGGATGGGTTGAACGTGCAGTTGTAAGGAAGGAGAATGCCCACTACTCCACCATGTCTGTTGCCAGGGCGAGGAGTGTGGGTGAAGTGGAGGCCACCATAGCATAGCGCAGCAGGGGAGGCAGTGTCGGAGGGAGTCAGCCATGTTTCAGTGAAGCCAAGGAAAGAAAAATTTTGAGAGGTAAAGAGGTCGTGAATACATGGAGTTTATTGCAGACGGAGCGGGCATTCCAGAGTGATCCAGAGAGAGGAAGCTGAGTGGTCAAGGGCACGTATTTGAGGTTGGAAAGAGTTCAGGTGTTTATATTGGATTGGGAGCGATAGAAGGTGGTAATAATGGGAGGTATGAGCTGTGGGGGTCCAGGATTGGGAGATATGTCACCAGCAGTGAGGAGAAGCAGAAGCACATCTCTGTATATCACCCAACCTATCATCTCCAGAGTGCTGCACCACCCTACATTCCTCCTCAGTCTACTTGTCCTCTCCGGAGTGCTGCACCGCCCTACAGCTCCTCCATATCTGTCTATCTGTGCTCTATTTCTACTAAAAATCCAAGGCTAACATCTTCCATAATCTGAATCTCCCACTCTTGTCTCCTTGGCTTCTCTTGTGCTCCACCAGTTCACTGGAATACTCTACTCAAGACAATCCATTTAATGCTCAGTCTCCAAAGTTTTAGATTTGCATTAAAAACATATCTCCTTATCCCCTCACTAATCTAGCTAGCCCCTGTTCTCACCTCTGGTCATGAGGCATTCTTACAATACTTCATAGGCTTCTCACCCAGAAGGTCAGAGAAGCGTCTGTATGTGAGACCTCACTGGGCGCCAGTCACACGTCATCAGTGTCAATGATGGCGTATAGTGGATGTAGGGTGTAATACTGGACTGGTGAGCGGCGCCCCAGAATGGGCGTCACTGCTGGAAATGAAATGGCGCAATGCACTGGCATCTTACCCGGGCCGCAGCGCTCTTGCTCCTGGATTGGGGGGTACAGCACGGGATGGTGGTCGTTTTCCAATGAGAACCGGTGAGGAGGCGCGGGGAGAAGAGGAGAACCTGAAACACAGGAGGAAGAGCAGGTTACACATAACAGCAGATGTAGCAGAGCCCAGTACGTCTCAGAGCATTGTCTACACTCACACATTGTAACTGGAAAAACTGGGGAAAAATAAAAGGGCCACAAATGCTGACATTTTACACAATCGCACAAGAACAATCAACTTTCACATTATCACTGCCACATACACTGCATGCTACATACACATTGCATGCTACATACACTAATGCTACATACACACTGCATCCTACTTACACTAATGCTACATACACACTGCATGCTACATACACTAATGCTACATACACACTGCATGCTACATACACACTGCATCCTACTTACACTAATGCTACATACACACTGCATGCTACATACACTAATGCTACATACACACTGCATGCTACATACACTAATGCTACATGCACACTGCATCCTACTTACACTAATGCTACATACACACTGCATGCTACATACACTAATGCTACATACACACTGCATGCTACATACACACTGCATGCTACATACACACTGCATCCTACTTACACTAATGCTACATACACACTGCATGCTACATACACTAATGCTACATACACACTGCATGCTACTTACACTAATGCTACATGCACACTGCATCCTACTTACACTAATGCTACATACACACTGCATGCTACTTACACTAATGCTACATACACACTGCATCCTACTTACACTAATGCTACATACACACTGCATGCTACATACACTAATGCTACATACACACTGCATGCTACATACACTAATGCTACATGCACACTGCATCCTACTTACACTAATGCTACATACACACTGCATGCTACATACACTAATGCTACTTACACTAATGCTACATACACAAATGCTACATACACACTGCATCCTACTTACACTAATGCTACATACACACTGCATGCTACATACACAAATGCTACATACACTAATGCTACATACACACTGCATGCTACATACACTAATGCTACATACACACTGCATGCTACATACACACTGCATGCTACATACACACTGCATGCTACATACACTAATGCTACATACACACTGCATGCTACATACACACTGCATGCTACATACACTAATGCTACATACACTAATGCTACATACACTAATGCTACATACACACTGCATGCTACATACACTAATGCTACATACACTAATGCTACATACACACTGCATCCTACTTACACTAATGCTACATACACACTGCATGCTACATACACACTGCATGCTACATACACTAATGCTACATACACACTGCAGGCTACATACACACTGCATGCTACATACACTAATGCTACATACACACTGCATGCTACATACACTAATGCTACATACACACTGCATGCTAGATACACTAATGCTGCTTACACACTGCATGCTACATACACTAATGCTACATACACACTGCATGCTACATACACACTGCATGCTACATACACACTGCATGCTACATACACACTGCATGCTACATACACACTGCATGCTACATACACTAATGCTACATGCACACTGCATGCTACATACACACTGCAGGCTACATACACACTGCAGGCTACATACACACTGCAGGCTACATACACACTGCATGCTACATACACTAATGCTACATACACACTGCATGCTACATACACTAATGCTACATACACACTGCAGGCTACATACACACTGCATGCTACATACACTAATGCTACATACACACTGCATGCTACATACACTAATGCTACATACACACTGCATGCTACATACACTAATGCTACATACACACTGCATGCTACATACACTAATGCTACATGCACACTGCATGCTACATACACACTGCAGCTACATACACACTGCATGCTACATACACTAATGCTACATACACACTGCATGCTACATACACTAATGCTACATACACACTGCATGCTACATACACACTGCATGCTACATACACACTGCATGCTACATACACACTGCATGCTACATACACACTGCATGCTACATACACTACATGCTACATACACACTGCTGCTACATACACTAATGCTACATACACACTGCATTTGAGAACTTGTAGAACTCCTATAGTGAACCCGCTGGGCCGCGACAACGAACCTCCCCAGGGCGAGCTGACCAGGTGAACCACCCATATACAGGGAGCGTATGGGGCAGGCCCAAGGGAGACTATCACCGCGACAGCTGGTACCCAGGGACAGACATTAGGACACATAAGCGGGAGACGGGAAGGTTTAACCAAGAGGCGGGCACGACTGAGGCACTGGCGTGTGGGCACAGCAATAATGCGGACAAGACTGCACGGACAAACACAGGCAGGGGTGAGACACTGGCAGGAGGGAACGGCTGAGACACAGGCAGGGATGAGACACTGGCAGGAGGGCACGGCTGAGACACAGGTAGGGATGAGACACAGGCAGGAGGGAACAGCTGAGATACAGGCAGGATAAGACACTGGCAGGAGGGCACGGCTGAGACACAGGAAGGGATGAGACACTGGCAGGAGGGCACGGCTGAGACACAGGCAGGGATGAGACACTGGCAGGAGGGCACGGCTGAGACACAGGAAGGGATGAGACACTGGCAGGAGGGCACGGCTGAGACACAGGCAGGCATGAGACACTGGCAGGAGGGCACGGCTGAGACACAGGCAGGGATGAGACTGGCAGGAGGAACGGCTGAGACACAGGCAGGGATGAGACACTGGCAGGAGGGCACGGCTGAGACACAGGTAGGGATGAGACACGGCAGGAGGAACAGCTGAGATACAGGCAGTAATAAGACACTGGCAGGAGGGCACGGCTGAGACACAGGAAGGGATGAGACATTGGCAGGAGGCACGGCTGAGACACAGGCAAGGATGAGACACTGGCAGGAGGGCACGGCTGAGACACAGGAAGGGATGAGACACTGGCAGGAGGGCACGGCTGAGACACAGGCAGGGATGAGACACTGGCAGGAGGGCACGGCTGAGACACAGGAAGGGGATGAGACACTGGCAGGAGGGAACAGCTGAGATACAGGCAGGGTAAGACATGGCAGGAGGGCACGGCTGAGACACAGGAAGGATGAGACACTGGCAGGAGGGCACGGCTGAGACACAGGCAGGATGAGACACTGGCAGGAGGGCACGGCTGAGACACAGGCAGGGATGAGACACTGGCAGGAGGGCACGGCTGAGACACAGGAAGGGATGAGACACTGGCAGGAGGGCACGGCTGAGACACAGGCAGGGATGAGACACTGGCAGGAGGCACGGCTGAGACACAGGCAGGGATGAGACTGGCAGGAGGACACGGCTGAGACACAGGCAAGGATGAGACACTGGCAGGAGGGAAGGCTGAGACACAGGCAAGGATGAGACACTGGCAGGGATGAAACACTGGCAGGAGGGCACAGCTGAGACACACGCAGGAAGGCACTAAGAGAAAACAGGGACCTGAATCACAAGCAAGGCACAATTGCTCATCAGGCACGGCTCGGGGGAAGGGGCTTGCCTGATATGCAAAGCGCGCCACGGGACTTCCGGGTCAGAGTCATCCAGGATCATAGAGAGGACGGAAAGGAGCAGTGGAGTTACACAGTAGGGGAGGTTCGCGTGAGCCGCTGAGAGGAACGCACGCGCATCTGACGAGAACCAGGGACCGAATGAGAACCCGGAAGATAGGACGCCGGGTGACGCGCAGCAGCTCTGAGAGCGCGCCGGGGCCCGGTAAGTAGACCAGAGCTCGGGAGGCAACAGCGTGACACTGCATGCTACATACACTAATGTTATACACACTGCGTGCTACTGTCAGGAAATATGTCTAATTGTTCAATCACACATTTAGGTCTATCCAAGTACACCTCTAGAACGTTCCATTGCTTTACTAACACACATACTGCAGCTAAAAACTGGTTTAGCAGCTCTGAGGCACATGGCCTGTTCCACCTCTCAGGCACATGGCCTGTTCCACCTCTCAGGCACATGGCCTGTTCCTTTGTGTTGGTACTGCATCCCTTTAAGATAAAATATATAATGACCCCAATTAGTGATATAGGTCTAAAAGTTACCTATTTGGAGCCTACACCAATAGATCTATAACCCAGTGAAATCTCTAGGCTCCAGAACCAGCAGAATATGAGAGATGTATTACTGCGTGACCGAGGCACATAGCCAAGTCGTGTTTAGATTTAAATGAACGCCAACCTCATGCTGAGGTAAATGATAATTTGGTCGTCGCTCTACGAGGATCCCAGCCTGAGATATAAAATTAATAACGTGTTAATAAGTTTTCAGTCCTTGTGAAAGAGGGAGTATATCCCATAGCTCCGCCCCCTCAGTGATATCATGAACAGAGAGGTATAAGTTTATGTAGCCCATTCAGGAAGGGTTCATCTCTCTCTCTCTTTGCCTGGGAAGTGAACTACCAGATCCTGACCTGATGCATTGGGACGTATGCCCCTCCTCCCTGCCGCATGACTTACCATGGAATGATATAAGATCACTGTAAGTTTCTTTTCATCTTTCATCCTTTTTATTTCATAATTGCGTTGCACATATTGTAATTTGTCTCATTTTATAACATCTTTTTATAACTTTTGTAAACACTGCCTATTCTTTTTGGAGTAAAATATAAAACTTTACTACTTTGTTCTCCTCGCTCTAATTGTATCCCCACGTCCTCAAACTAAGCCAACGCTACTGATTGTGGTTGGCTCCTGACCCAATATTAATTAAAACCAGGTGCTGGTGGCAGCAAAGTGTGTTCTGGGCTTTTGGGAGACTCTGGCAGTGACGGATGGAGTTTGATAAGTGTATATCCTGCCTGGGACGGGAATAGGTTATCACCCTCAATGCAGAGTGCCTAATAGCCAGGACACATCCAGGCGGCCTGTCTGGCGAAACACTTATCCTAGATGCAGTTCCCTGACTGACCTGAGGGTAAGGAGGGTGCCAGAGAGCTGCAAGTTCCAAACCGGAATTGGACGGCGGGATAAACCTGTATTTTGTCACATATTGGTGGAAGCGGTGGGATAATAAAATCTGGAACTGGTGCAACCAAACACCCCCAGTTCGTGACGACAGCTACATACAATAATGCTACATACACACTGCATGCTGCATACACTAATGTTACACACACACACACTGCATGCTACATACACTAATGTTACCACACACACACTGCATGCTACATACACGCTGCATGCTACACACACACACTGCATGCTACATACACGCTGCATGCTACACACACTACATGCTACATACACTAATGTTACACACACTGCTGCTTACAGAAGGGTTAATGTTTTTTCCTCTCCGCTTTGCATTTGTTTAGTAGTAACCCGCCTTACAGTCTCATAGTGAGGGTTTCATACTTCCGCTAATATTTTCTTATCTCATAGAATGTTCTGAGAAATCTGTGTTCTGGGCACATGATACATAAAGTCATCATGACCTGGGTAACGGGGCAGTGGCTGGAGATTCCTAAATGACATGTCGTGTAAGTGGTATCAGAAGACATATTCCCAGAATAAGGGCTCACTGACATCTGCACATAAACTCGCTGAGATTCTCAGCCACAAAAGTCAGCGAGCGTCCTGCGCTTTACTCTGACGTCTGCGCTTACTCTGAGCGTCCGCGCTTTACTCTGAGCGTCCGCGCTTTACTCTGAGCGTCCGGCGCTTTACTCTGAGCGTCCGGCGCTTTACTGACGTCGGCGCTTTCTAGTCCGGCGCTTTACTCTGAGCGTCCGGCGCTTTACTCTGAGCGTCCGGCGCTTTACTCTGAGCGTCCGGCGCTTCACTCTGAGCGTCCTGCGCTTTACTCTCACCTACCATCCGTATGACATCGGATGCAATGCGTTTCTAACATCATGTTGTACATACATTAATTCTCAATATGTAATTTAAAGCTAGATTACAAAATAATGCAATCGAATAGATAAAATAGACAGAATAGATACAGTTGTTTCCAAAAGTATTCACCCCCTTGGATTTTACCTATTTTGTTACATTACAACCAGCGTGAAGACAATTTTTGTAATCTGTTTGTGTGTGATGCATCAGCACTAAATAGTCCAAGTTGGTGAACTGAGAAAAATATAGGCATAAATTAAACTTATGGGATGAAATAACTGAAAACTGTCATGTGCATATGTATTCACCACCTTTTGCGATGAAGCCCAAAAAATTACTGATGCAAGCAATTCCCTTCATAAGACCCATGCTTAGTGACAGGACGTCTCCTGTGTGTAATCCAAGTGTCACATGTCTGTCAGTATATACACTTTACCTTCTCTGAAAGGCCACAGAGGCTGCAACATCTATAACAGAATGCACCACTAACCAAACACCATGAAGGCCAAGGAGATCTCCAAACAACACATGAGGGCCAAGGAGATCTCCAAACAACAGGAAGACCATGGAGATCTCCAAACACCATGAAGACCATGGAGATCGCCAAACACCATGAAGACAATGGAGATCTCCAAACAACACCATGAAGACCAAGGAGATCTCCAGACAACACCGTGAAGACCAAGGAGATCTCCAAACATCACCATGAAGACCAAGCAGATCTCCAAACAACACCATGAAGATCTCCAAACAACACCATGAAGACGAAGGAGATCTCCAAACAACACCATGAAGACCAAGGAGATCTCCAAACAACCATGAGGCCAAGGAGATCTCCAAACACACCATGAAGACCAAGGAGATCTCCAAACACACCATGAAGATCTCCAAACAACACCATGAAGACGAAGAGATCTCCAAACACCGTGAAGACCAAGAGATCTCCAAACACACTATGAAGACAAGGAGATCTCCAAACAACACCGTGAAGCCAAGGAGATCTCCAAACACCATGAAGACCAAGGAGATCTCCAAACATCACCATGAAGACCAAGGAGATCTCCAAACATCACCATGAACCAAGGAGATCTCCAAACAACACCATGAAGACAAGGAGATCTCCAAACACACCATGAAGACCAAGGAGATCTCCAAACAACACCATGAAGACCAAGGAGATCTCCAAACAACACCTGAAGACCAAGGAGATCTCCAAACAACACCATGAAGACCAAGGAGATCTCCAAACACCATGAAGACCAAGGAGATCTCCAAACACACCATGAAGACAAGGAGATCTCCAAACATCACCATGAAGACCAAGGAGATCTCCAAACACACCATGAAGACCAAGGAGATCTCCAAACAACTACCATGAAGACCAAGGAGATCTCCAAACAATCACCATGAAGACCAAGGAGATCTCCAAACACACCATGAAGACCAAGGAGATCTCCAAACATCACCATGAAGACCAAGGAGATCTCCAAACATCACCATGAAGACCAAGGAGATCTCCAAACAACACCATGAAGACCAAGAGATCTCCAAACATCACATGAAGACCAAGGAGATCTCCAAACAACACCATGAAGAGTCCAAACAACACCATGAAGACCAAGGAGATCTCCAAACAACACATGAAGACCAAAGAGATCTCCAAACACCACTATGAAGACCAAGGAGATCTCCAAACACCATGCAGACCAAGAGATCTCCAAACAACACCATGAAGACCAAGGAGATCTCCAAACAACACCATGAGAAGTCCCAAACAACACCATGAACGACGAAGGAGATCTCCAAACAATACCATGAAGACCAAGAGATCTCCAAACAATACATGAAGACCAAGCAGATCTCCAAACAACACCATGAAGACCAAGAGATCTCCAAACAACCATGAAGACCAAAGAGATCTCCAAACAACACCATGAAGACCAAGAGATCTCCAAACAATACCATGAAGACCAAGCAGATCTCCAAACAACACCATGAAGACCAAGAGATCTCCAAACAAACCATGAAGACCAAGAGATCTCCAAACAATACCATGAAGACCAAGCAGATCTCCAAAAAATACCATGAAGACCAAGCAGATCTCCAAACAAACCATGAAGACAAGGGATCTCCAAACACCATGAAGACTAAGGAGATCTCCAAACAACACCATGAAGACCAAGGAGATCTCCAAACACCATGAAGACCAAGGAGATCTACAAACAAATCAGAACAAAGTTGTTGAGAAGTACAAGTCAGGGTTGAGCTATAAAAAGAAATCTTCTAATCTCTGATGATCCTCTATCGCACCATTAAATCCATTACCATCAAATGAAAAGAACACAGTACCATAAGAAACTTACCAAGAGAAGGCGCTCACCAAAACTGTCAGCGCGGGCAAAGAGGGCATTAATCAGAGAGGCGTAACAGAGACCAAAAGTAACCCTCAAGGAGCCACAGAGTTCCCAAGCAGAGACTAGAATATCTGTCTATATGACCACAATAAGCCGTACACTCCATAGAGGTGGCCATTATGTAAGATTGGGCAGAAAAAAAGCCTTTACTTACACATAAAAATTTATAAGCCTAATTTTGAGTTTGCCAAAAGACAAGAGGGAGACCCCCCAAGCAAGTGGAGGAAGGCGCTGTGGTCAGAAGAGACCAAAATTGAACTTTCTGGCCACCAAGGTAAATGCTATGTATGGCGTAAAACCAACACAGCTCATCACCCCAAGAACACAATCCCGACAGTGAAACATGATGGTGGCAGTATCATGCTGTAGGGATGTTCTTCAGCAGCAAGGACAGGGAAAATGGTCAGAGTCGAGGGGAAGATGGATGGTGTGAAATACAGGGATATTTTTTTAGCAAAATCTGTTTCAGTCTGTCAGTGATTTCAGACTGGGATGGAGGTTCACCTTCCAAGAAGACAATGACCCAGAGCACACTGCTAAAGCAACAATCAAGAGGTGTAAGGGGAAACGTGGAAATATTCTGGAGTGGCCGAGTCACAGCCCGGACCTTAATCCAATGGAGAATCTGTGGTCAGACCTGTAGGCTGAGTTTACCAGAGGAAAATCTAACTTGAAAAAGGTGGAGAAGTTTTGCCTTGTGGAATGGGAAAAAAAATCACAATGGCCCGATATGGAAAGCTCATAGAGACTTATCCAAAGTGACTTGCAGCTGTAATTGCTGCAAAACGAGGCTCTACAAAGTACTGACTTTTAGGTGTGAAGAATTAGGACAAAATACTGAAAACTTCAGTGTGCATATTTGTTGCTTGCTTCATAATAAAAAGAAAATCAAATGTTCACTGTTTTAAATGGAAATAAATATTTACTTATTAAATTTACCTATTAATTACCTATTATTTATTTAATATGTAAATTAAATTTAAATAAAATATGGCGTAGAGTCTCCCCTATTTTTAATAACCAGCAAAGGCTAGGCAGACAGCTGTGGGCTGATATTAATAGGCTAGGAAGCTCCATGAATATTGGCCTCTTACCAGACTAATAACAGCCCTCAGCTGCTCAGAAATTGTGCGTTCATTAGATGCGCCAATTCTGACACTTAGCCTCGGCTTTTCCCGATTGCCCTGGTGCAGTGGCAAGTGGGGTAATTGTTTTGGGGTTGATGTCAGCTTTGTAATGTCTGCTGACATCAAGCCCAGTGGTCAGTAATGGGTTACACTAATGCTACACACACTGCATGCTACATACACGTTACACACACACTATACAGCATACACACATGTTACACACACACTATACAGCATACACTAATGTTACACACACTATACTGCATATACTATGTTACACACACTATACTGCATACACTAATGTTACACACACTATACTAGGATCCAAGAGAAACATTACCCCTTGAATCCCAGTCAGGACACTTTCACATAGCCAAATCAGATCTCACACTTTGCACTGACGAGGGGCAGTACCCCGAAACACAGTGTCTGCAAATTGAGATTCTGGCTTTGGCTTTTATCACTCTCTATACTATATACACACACATTACACACACTCTATACTACATACACATGTTACACACACATACACATTATAATACATACACATGTTACACAGTCTACTACATACACATGTTACACACACACACTACACTACATACACAAGTTACACACACTCTATACTATATACACACATTACACACACCTATACTACATACACGTTACACACAGTCTATACTACATACACACATTACATACACACTATACTACATACACGTTACACACTCTATACTACGTTACACACACATTCTATACTACATACACACTTACACAACAGTTACACACACATTCTATACTACATACACACGTTACACACACACACTATACTACATACACACTATACTACATACACACATTACACACATACTATACTACATACATACACTATACTACATACACACATTACATACACACTATACTACATACACATGTTACACAGTCTATACTACATACACACATTACATACACACTATACTACATACACACGTTACACACACACTATACTACATACACAAGTTACACAGTCTATACTACATACACACATTACATACACACTATACTACATACACACGTTACACACAGTCTATACTACATACACACTACACACGTCTAACACAACAATACCAGACAATCAGAGGACATAAAACACTTTCTCCACCTCTTCGTGTCCTTTACACTCCCGCAGGGTGAAGGTCCTTAGGTCACGTGATCATGACATCACCAAGCCTCCATCCACTGGACTGTCATTATCAGTGCAGTTTCTGGCTTGGAAAGGCTGAGGGAGCTTTTGGGAATTCATGGTGTGACTGTAACAAGCCCTCAGCTGTGTGAGGTCAGGAGGTCGGAGGCCTGTGCAGTGATTGTGACTGCTCATCTACACTGTCTGCATTTTTTGGAATACTCAATAAGGCCATCCTGTATTTGCATCTTGGGAGCTGGATGCTTCTTCGCTTGGCTCTGACCTCACCTCTATAAGTCCCACCATAGTCGCTGCCTGCGGGGTCACTCCATGGAGGAGAGATGAAGTCATCGGGGGTCAGGTTGGGGCACAGTAGTGGGATGTCATTCCCAAAGGGCGGAGAACCTGGAATTCAGAAAGTACCATGAATGTAAAGCATCGGACAGCAGTATACAGGGGTATATACTATATACACAGGCCTTATATGTACATAATGATGTCACTCTCTATATGTGTAATATCAGGACAGCAGTATACAGGGGTATATACTATATACACAGGCCTTGTATGTATATAATTGTGTCACTCACTATATATGTGTAATATCAGGAGAGCAGTAAACGGGTACATACTATATACAGAGGTCATGTATGTACATAATGGTGTCACTCTCTATATGTGTAATATCAGGACAGCAGTATACAGGGGTACATACCGGCTCTTTCCATACGTGTAATATCAGGACAGCAGTATACAGGGGTATATACCGGCTCTTTCCATAAGTATAATATCAGGACAGCAGTATACAGTGCTATATACCGGCTCTTTCCATACGTGTAATATCAGTACAGCAGTATACAGGGGTATATACCGCACACAGATCAGACGAAATACAGAAAAAAAATTGCCGTCATTTGTTACCATAACAGTTAACTTCTTCACAAATCACCGTTCACTCTAAGTTTCGGCCACAAAGTGACCCGGTCACATCATATCAGCCATCTTATTAGCTCAGGAGAAAGTGTTAACCAGGACAAAGGCAGCTGATATCACACCAGGACAAGGCAGCTGATATCACACCAGGACAAGGCAGCTGATATCACCCCAGGACAAGGCAGCTGATATCACACCAGGACTAGGCAGCTGATATCACACCAGGTGTAAGGTTCTTTGTCTCTGTTGACATGTTCCTTGAAACTCAGTTTTCCGTCGGCCATTTTGCTTTCTGTCTTTCTGCAGCTCTTGCCCTCAGTTAATATGGAGTTTCCAGTTTTCATGTTCCCGCCCTGATTCTTCCCTCTTGCTTCTTAAGCAGCCTCAGCTGAACAATCAGTGCTCCTGAATCAAGCTTCAGTCAGCCTGTGACCTGACTCCTGAAACCTTGGACTTGTACTCCAGCTATTCCCTACTGAGGAACCTTGGAACACTTGTGGACTCTGGAAACCTGCTGTCTGGTGAATCCATGTTTGCAGAGGAATTACGGTACAGAGAAGAGATCCTGAACCTGCTTTGGAGATTTATTGTAGTGCTTGAAGTTACTCTGGCCTGCTGTGTCTCCTGTCGCTGTTCCTGCAAACTGTGTGACCTTTTCAGCATGCTTGTATGAAGTAATACAAGTCATTTCATTTCAACCTATGTCTCCTGTGTTTTCCTCGCACCCAAGCACAAGACGCTATAGGAACTGTACACTATACATGACAAGATTCAGGAGCCAATGTTTAGTGTCTGCTGGGTCTGGGAAAGCCGTGTCTGCTGTGACTGTGGATATCAGATGTCCGTTTAATACCTTATGTGATGACAGTGGTTGTGACTTCTCACAACCATTCCAGGTGAGCGCATTCCCTTAAATGTTACTCTGGAGTGTTACCACAGGTAAACACTATTGTTTTTTTTTTTCCTTTCCTCTTCTCCTTCCAGCACCTCTGCCTTAAAAGATCTGGAAGATGGAGGCCAGCATAAAGGAACTTTGCGGAGTGACTGATACAATCCTTTCAGATGTACAGACTTTAAAAACCCGTTTTGCAAGCCTACAGGACCTCACTAATCATAATTTGCAAGTGTTTGGACAGACTACCCAGGAATTGCGAGCCAGGATTGAGGCTCTAGAGGAACGAGCCCAGGCTCCTGCCATAACCCCGAGTTCTGGGATCCCCAAATTACCTCCTTTTCGTTTTGGCGGTGAACGTGAGAAATTCAGGGGATTTATTAACCAATGCAATTTATTTTTCTCTGCACATGCTTCACAATTTCCCACTGAACGATCCAAAGTGCTTACTATAATCATGGTGCTTACCAATAAGGCTTTGATGTGGGCAAACCCTCTGATTGAGACTGAGGATGATTGTTTGAATCACCTTGATGCTTTTATTTCAGCCATGGGGCAGGTGTTTGATGACCCCAATCGAGGTGCAACAGCTGAAGCAGCCATGTTAACTTTGCGCCAAGGTAAGCGTTCAGTAGCCGAATATGCCCTGGATTTCAGGAGATGGGCTCTTGATACCACTTGGGACACTTCCGCTAAAAAATCTATTTTTCGGAAAGGGTTGTCTCCACTGATTAAGGATGAACCTGCTTGTGCTAGCCCTCCCAC
Source organism: Oophaga sylvatica (assembly GCA_033576555.1). Classification (NCBI taxonomy): domain Eukaryota; kingdom Metazoa; phylum Chordata; class Amphibia; order Anura; family Dendrobatidae; genus Oophaga; species Oophaga sylvatica. The sequence continues at coordinate 44,659 of JARQOD010003392.1, read as the reverse complement.
TGCGTTAGGTGACTTTATTAACTATTGTATCCGTATTGATGCTCGTCTGACTGAACGCAGACAAGAGAGATGGTTCGAAAATAATCGCACTAACCTTTTACTACCTCCCTCCTCAGCTAAGGAACCTTTGAGTAGGATCACAAGGGAACCAGAACCTGAACCCATGCAGGTGGACTCTTTACAAAGACGGGTTAGTGATGCACGCAAAGAACATCGTATAAAGGAAAATCTATGTTTCTACTGTGGTAAGTCAGGGCACTTCATTATAAACTGCCCCAGCCGTTCTCGTAAGACTACTGCAGCAGTCATTCACTGTGAGTGTTGCGAGAGGAGCTCTGTCATGTCCGAGCCTCAGGCTCCAGAGAGATCTGCTGCAAGAGATCTTGATTTCTCGGACTTAAACTCTGTTAGTTCTGGGGACGATGACGGTATAAACGCTGCAATTTTTCAAGTTTCCTCAGCGGTGTCCCAGCTGAGTTGTAAAAGAAACAATTCTCATTGCTTCCTTTCCATCAAACTCTGGGTTGACTCAGTCTGGGTGTCTAGCTCTGCTATGATCGACTCAGGAGCAAGTGGAAATTTTATGGATATCTCCTTTGCTCTGAAACAGGGGATACGTTCAGTGAAGAAGGCTACTCCAGTACAGATGGAGACTGTGGATGGCTCTCTACTGACTTCTGGACCAGTGGATCAAGAAACAGAGCCTTTGAGGGTCCTTATGGGTAAAGATCATCAGGAGAAAATGTCTTTTTTGCTTATCTCTTCTCCCCACTTTCCCATCATTCTAGGGCTACCATGGCTGCAGGCGCAGAATCCTACGATTAACTGGGAGACCAAGGAATTACACTTTCCGGAGAAACAGATGAGTCAAGGAGTTTCAGCTTGCTCTGTTGCTAAAGGAACCATGTCAGTCCCTGAACTACCAGCTGTATACCAGGACTATGTGGATTTATGTGACAAGAAGAACGCTGATCAGCTTCCTCCTCACCGTCCATATGATTGTCCAATTGAATTATTGCCTGGAGCCGAGATACCTTTTGGTAAGATCTACCCCCTAGCGGGGCCCGAGCTAAAAGCTTTGAAGGATTATATAGACAAAAATTTAGCCAAGGGCTTCATACGCCCCTCTTCATCTCCCGCAGGTGCACCCATCTTCTTTGTGAAGAAGAAAGATGGATCTCTGAGACCCTGCATAGACTATAGGGAACTCAATAAGGTTACTATTAGAAACCGTTATCCATTGCCTTTAATCCCTGAGTTGTTGGAGAGAGTGCGGCATGACAAAATTTTCTCTAAACTGGATCTCCGTGGGGCCTATAACTTGGTCCGTATTAGACCTGGGGATGAATGGAAGACTGCTTTCAGGTCACGCTATGGACACTTTGAATATCTAGTTATGCCTTTTGGTCTGAGTACCGCCCCAGCCACTTTCCAACACTTCGTGAATGATATCTTCAGGGATCTCCTAGATACATTTGTGGTGATTTATCTGGATGATATTCTAATTTTTTCTAACTCCACAGAGGAACATCATGGACATGTGAGAATGGTCTTAGAACGCCTAAGACAAAACCATCTCTACATCAAACTAGAAAAATGTGAATTCCATAGGACCGAAATTCAATTTCTGGGGTATGTACTATCTACGCAAGGGATTAGTATGGATGGAAGCAAGACCCAAGCCATCAAGGATTGGCCAATTCCTAGAAATGTGAAGGAGGTGCAGCGTTTCATCGGGTTTGCCAACTTCTATAGACGTTTCATTAAGAATTTTTCTGAGGTAGTGTCACCTATCACCCAACTTACCCGGAAACAGTCTAGGTTCTCCTGGACCCCGCAAGCTCAGGAAGCATTTTCCTGTTTAAAGGATAAATTTACCACCGCACCTATCTTAGTACATCCCAACCCCGAGCTTGCCTTCATAATAGAGGTGGATGCTTCAGACTGTGCCGTTGGAGCTATATTCTCTCAGAGAACAGGTGAGAAGAATGTCTTGCATCCCTGTGCCTTCTTTTCCCAGCAGTTGTCTTCGGCTGAGAGGAACTACGATGTGGGCAATAGAGAATTGTTGGCCATTATTGCCGCCTTCAAGGAATGGAGACACCTTCTTCAGGGAGCTGCACAGCAAATAGTCGTCCTGACAGACCATCGTAACCTTGAATTTATCAGGTCGGCTAAGTGCCTGACTCCTCGCCAGGCTCGCTGGAATCTTTTCCTAAACCAATTTAATTTTGTCATTTCTTATAGACCAGGATCGCGCAATGGAAAGGCTGATGCACTCTCTAGGATTCATTCAGCAGAGACACGTCCACTTACTCCTCCTAAGACTATTCTTCCTGACTCTAGATTCCTGGGAGTGATTCATAATCAAGACCTACTTAAGGACATCAAGGAAGCATACCATGCGGATTCTTTGTTGGCTCAACCCCCAAGGGACGTAAGTCTTGTCTTTAAGAATGGTGTGTGGATTCAGGGACAACGTCTGTATATACCTGAAACAGTCAGATTGAGAGTATTGCAACTCATCCACGATTCCAAGATAGCCGGGCATAGGGGAATTCTAAAGACACAAGAATTTCTTTCTCGTTTCTTTTGGTGGCCCACTTACAGGAAAGATGTTTTAAACTATGTCACTTCATGTGAAGTCTGTGCAAGATGCAAAACACCTCGCTCCTCACCAACTGGTCTGTTGCAACCTCTTCCCACCCCGTCCCGCCCGTGGGGATCCATTTCTATGGACTTCATTGTGGAGTTACCAACCTCTCAAGGGAAGAACACCATTCTAGTGGTGGTTGACCATCTAACAAAGGCAGCTCATTTTGTCCCTTGTGTCGGCTTACCCACTGCAAAACAGACATCAGACTTGATGATTAAGAATGTGTTTCGCTTACATGGAGTACCGGATGAGGTCATTTCGGATCGAGGGGTGCAATTCACTTCAAGGTTTTTGGCAAAATTTCTGTGCAGCATTGGACATTAAAGTAAACCTTTCTTCTGCTTTTCATCCCCAGACTAATGGACAGACAGAACGAACCAATCAGACCCTGGAGCAGTATCTCCGCTGCTTTATCTGCCACCTACAGGATGATTGGGTGGATCTACTTCCATTAGCTGAGTTCTCTTATAACAACTCTCAGAGTGCCTCCACTAAGCAGTCTCCTTTTTACTCCAATCTAGGTTATCATCCTAACATTCTTCCTCGATTTCCCATTGTGATGAACGGGCACACAGTCCGCCACACGGTAGCCCGGGGGTCACGGCTTGTGATCCCACCGCTGCCACCAATATGTGATGAACGGGCACACAGTCCGCCACACGGTAGCCCGGGGGTCACGGCTTGTGATCCCACCGCTGCCACCACATGTGATGGAACGTGCACACACACGACGGCTGCTGCCGTCCGACCCAGTAAACTGCAGGGATTTATAACTATCCCACTTCCACTTAGGAACTTGCAGCTCTCTGGCGCCCCCCTTACCCTCAGGTCAGTCAGGGAACTGCACCTAGGATAATTGGTCGCCAGACGGGTCACTTGGATGTGTGCTGGCTATTGGGCACGCTGCAGTGAGGGAATTATAATTACTCCTGGCTGCAGCCAGGCAGTACCCTTATAAACCCCGCTGCGTCACTGCAGCGTCACCCAATAGATTAACACTTTACACCCCTTTCTTTTAGCTGCCACCAGCTACGGCTTTTGATGAACAATTTATCAAGAGGGTCCGTAGCAACCCCAAAACAGTAGCGTAGTGCTTCAGGCACGTGCAAATTCGTTTATAGAGCAGGAGAAACAAACTAATAAATTTATAGGTTTATTCCTTAAAAAAAATCAGGCAATGCTTATATATATAAAAAGATGTAACAAACTGAGACAATATAGTTATGTACAGATGCAGTTATAAAATAAAATGGATTAAGAATGAAAGACTCACATGGTTGTTAGATCATATACAGGCAAGCCAGGCTGGGGGAAGGGGCCACACGTCATAGTTCATTGGTAGATCTCTTACTCAGCACATCCCAGCAGAAAGACTACTAAGGAACTTCACTGTAAGACTTATCCATGTCAGCTTCTGACCTCACAAAAAGGGCTGGTCCTCTGGCCACCTCCCCTGGCTGCAAGCTATGGTTTGAGCTCTGCAATATCATAAGGTTCATAACTCGTCCTGTGAACCTATCAGAATAATGGCAGACCTATCAATGATCTTACTCTAGAATGACGGTTCCAATGAGCCCACACTTGGGTGGGCTAGTTCATGGGGCACCCGAGAATTCCATTTCTCGGGTTCTGTTGGAGTTACGGGTTTACCAGTACCACGGGAACGATGCCCGTCGGCGCATGGTTCAACACAGTAACTTTCGTGTTTCTAGCGAATGCTCCCACCGTGTTATTAACCAAAAAGGAATGAATACTCCAACATGGCTGCTATAGGAAGAAAGCACGTGTTCGGACAATGCAGGACCCCTGCGGTGAAGCTGGAAAACTTCCAGCACTGGCAGCTCACATTACACTGCCTGAGTGCAGGCTGACAGGGGGGGGAAGGGAGAAGTATGAGAGCTGCAGAGAGGAGGGCTTTCAGCAGTACAAAAAAAAAAAGAGATGAGGACAGCAATTCCAGCACAGCACTCATCACACCCATAGATACGCCCTTGCCGGCAGTGGCTGAAAGAATCACTTCTTTACAAAAGAATATGGATCTTCTAAAGGAAAATCTAGAATTGGCTCAGGGAAGGTACAAGAAAGCAGCAGATAAATTTCGTAAACCTGCACCAGCTTTCAAGGTAGGAGATTTGGTCTGGCTGTCAACCAGAAATCTTAAATTAAAGATTCCATCGTCTAAATTGGGACATAAGTACATTGGACCTTATAAGATCAGTAAGATTATAAGTGCTGTTGCTTGTCGTCTTCAACTGCCCAGAACTATGAGAATCCACCCTGTCTTTCATGTATCCCTACTAAAGGCTGCAACACCCAATACGTTTCCTGGACGCTCTTCTCCTTGCCCTGACCCAGTGCTGGTCGATGGTCAGGAAGAATTTATGGTGGAAAGGATTCTAGATTCCAGGTTGTATAGAAATCAGTTGCAATATTTGATTAAATGGCAGGGCTACCCAGTGGAGGACAACTCATGGGAACCAGTCAATAATGTAAATGCTCCTCGCCTGCTCCGCCAGTTTCATCAGAGGTACCCTGACAAGCCTGGTCTGAGGTCATCCGGAGGTTGTCCCTAAGGGGGGAGTAATGTAAGGTTCTTTGTCTCTGTTGACATGTTCCTTGAAACTCAGTTTTCCGTCGGCCATTTTGCTTTCTGTCTTTCTGCAGCTCTTGCCCTCAGTTAATATGGAGTTTCCAGTTTTCATGTTCCCGCCCTGATTCTTCCCTCTTGCTTCTTAAGCAGCCTCAGCTGAACAATCAGTGCTCCTGAATCAAGCCTCAGTCAGCCTGTGACCTGACTCCTGAAACCTTGGACTTGTACTCCAGCTTGAAGTTACTCTGGCCTGCTGTGTCTCCTGTCGCTGTTCCTGCAAACTGTGTGAACTTTTCAGCATGCTTGTATGAAGTAATACAAGTCATTTCATTTCAACCTATGTCTCCTGTGTTTTCCTCGCACCCAAGCACAAGACGCTATAGGAACTGTACACTATACATGACACCAGGACTAGGCAGCTGATATCACTGTCATGGTGATTGAATGATAATAAAAGACTGGTGGATTAAAAAAAGAACTGATGCGTGAAATTATTTTCATTTTGGGTTAACCATGGTCCTGTACAATAAATTTGTGCACTTTCTTTGCTTTGCATCAAAAGAGCTTAACAGGCAAGGACATTGCTGCTTTTAATATTCTGCCTCTAAATGGTTGATGAAGGGACGAAGAACTTCAAAGAGAGAGGTTCAGCTGCTGTGAATAAAGTGTCATGGGCTCAAGAAACTGCCAGGACCATCTCCTAAAGAAGAGTCAGCTACGTGATCAGTTCCACACCAGCGCAGAGCTTGCTCAGGAATGGCAGCAGGCAGGCATCAGACATCTGCACACAGTGAGACAAAGGCTTTTGGGGTCTGCATGGTGTCAAGAAAAGCAACAATGAACCCACTTCTCTCCAAGAAAAACATCACAGAGATTTTCTGCAAGAAGAGGGATTGTGCTGGGGGAGGGGAGAAGTTATGAAGCAACATTGACATCTCATAACATATTGAAGAATGATGGTCCGGAGAAGAAAAGGTGATACTGCCAGGAGTCTCCTGAGACCACTCATATGTGGGGGCTTCTCATCCATGGAGGGGGTCACTCACAATGTGTGGGGGCTTCTCATCCATGGAGGGGATCACTCACAATGTGTGGGGGCTTCTCATCCATGGAGGGGGTCACTCACAATGTGTGGGGGCTTCTCATCCATGGAGGGGATCACTCACAATGTGTGGGGGCTTCTCATCCATGGAGGGGGTCACTCACAATGTGCAGGGGCTTCTCATCCATGGAGGGGTCACTCACAATGTGCGGGGGCTCCTCATCCATGGAGGGGGTCACTCACAATATGTGGGGCTTCTCATCCATGGAGGGATCACTCACAATGTGTGGAGGCTTCTCATCCATGGAGGGGGTCACTCACAATGTGCGGGGCTCCTCATCCATGGAGGGGTCACTCACAATATGTGGGGGCTTCTCATCCATGGAGGGGGTCACTCAATGTGTGGGGGCTTCTCATCCATGGAGGGGGTCACTCACAATGTGCGGGGCTCCTCATCCATGGAGGGGGTCACTCACAATATGTGGGGGCTTCTCATCCATGGAGGGGGTCACTCGCAATGTGTGGAGGCTTCTCATCCATGGAGGGGGATCACTCACAATGTGTGGGGGCTTCTCATCCATGGAGGGGGTCACTCACAATGTGTGGGAGCTTCTCATCCATGGAGGGGTCACTCACAATGTGCGGGGGCTTCTCATCCATGGAGGGGATCACTCAATGTATGGGGCTTCTCATCCATGGAGGGGGTCACTTACAATGTGTGAAGGCTTCTCATCCATGGAGGGGATCACTCACAATGTATGGGGGCTTTCCATCCATGGAAGGGGTCACTCACAATGTGCGGGGGCTTCTCATCCATGGAGGGGATCACTCACAATGTGTGGAGGCTTCTCATCCATGGAGGGGGTCACTCACAATGTGTGGGAGCTTCTCATTCATGGAGGGGTCACTCACAATGTGTGGAGCTTCTCATCCATGGAGGGGATCACTCACATATGTGGAGGCTTCTCATCCATGGAGGGGATCACTCACAATGTATGGGGCTTCTCATCCATGGAAGGGGTCACTCACAATGTGCGGGGCTTCTCATCCATGGAGGGGATCACTCACAATGTGTGGAGGCTTCTCATCCATGGAGGGGATCACTCACAATGTGCAGGGGCTTCTCATCCATGGAGGGGATCATTCACGATGTGTGGAGGCTTCTCATCCATGGAGGGGATCACTCACAATGTGCAGGGGCTTCTCATCCATGGAGGGGATCATTCACAATGTGTGGGGGCTTCTCATTCATGGAGGGGGTCACTCACAATGTGTGGGAGCTTCTCATCCATGGAGGGGATCACTTCACAATGTGGAGGCTTCTCATCCATGGAGGGGATCACTCACAATGTATGGGGCTTCTCATCCATGGAAGGGGTCACTCACAATTGTGCGGGGGCTTCTCATCCATGGAGGGGATCACTCACAATGTTGGAGGCTTCTCATCCATGGAGGGGATCACTCACAATGTGCAGGGGCTTCTTATCCATGGAGGGGTCACTCACAATGTGCGGGGCTTCTCATCCATGGAGGAGCTCACTCACAATGTGTGGAGGCTTCTATCCATGGAGGGGAACACTCACAATGTATGGGGGCTTCTCATCCATGGAAGGGGTCACTCACAATGTGCGGGGGCTTCTCATCCATGGAGGGGATCACTCACAATGTGTGGGGGCTTCTCATCCATGGAGGGGATCACTCACAATGTGCGGGGGCTTCTCATCCATGGAGGGGGTCACTCACAATGTGCGGGGGCTTCTCATCCATGGAGGGATCACTCACAATGTGCGGGGGCTTCTCATCCATGGAGGGGATCACTCACAATGTGTGGGGGCTTCTCATCCATGGAGGGGGTCACTCACAATGTGGTGGAGGGGCATTCTCATCCACGGAGGGATCACTCACAATGTGCGGGGGCTTCTCATCCATGGAGGGGATCACTCACAATGTGTGGGGGCTTCTCATCCATGGAGGGGGTCACTCACAATGTGTGGGGGCTTCTCATCCATGGAGGGGGTCACTCACAATGTGTGGGGGTTTCTCATCCATGGAGGGGATCACTCACAATGTGTGGAGGCTTCTCATCCATGGAGGGAGATCACTCACAATGTGCGGGGGCTTCTCATCCACGGAGGGGGTCACTCACAATGTGCGGGGGCTTCTCTTCCATGGAGGGGATCACTCACAATGTATGGGGGCTTCTCTTCCATGGAGGGGATCACTCACAATGTATGGGGGTTTCTCATCCATGGAGGGGATCACTCACAATGTATGGGGGCTTATCATCCATGGAGGGGGTCACTCACAATGTGCGGGGGCTTCTCATCCATGGAGGGGATCACTCACAATGTATGGGGGCTTCTCATCCATGGAGGGGATCACTCACAATGTATGGGGGCTTCTCATCCATGGAGGGGGTCACTCACAATGTATGGGGGCTTCTCATCCATGGAGGGGATCACTCACAATGTGTGGAGGCTTCTCATCCATGGAGGGGTCACTTACAATTATACCTAAGAACATGGCCGTGAATAAAGAGTGGAATCTAATGAAAATAAATGGTGCAACGTGTTGGCATCTTACCCGGGCTGCAGCGCTCTCGCTCTTGGATTGGGGGGTATAGCATGGCATGGGGGTCATTTTCCAATGAGAACCGGTGAGGAGGCGCGGGGAGAAGAGGAGAACCTGAAACAGAGGAGGGAGAGCAGGTGATACAAGACTGGCAGGGGCGGCAGAGCCCATGATGTCACTTAGCACATTTCATGGTGTCCAGGTCCAGCACCTTTTGGTTTCTTGGCCTTCGGCATTCTCACACCCCAGGCCAGTGCGATGTGGGTCAGCAGGATCTGGGTGTACTTCCGATGTGCCAACTGGTTCCAGTGGGTGGCATCAACACATCGGAAGTTCAGGTCAAAGCGGAAGAGGTAGTGCATATCCAGGACATCCAGCTGGTGGAAATCCGCCAAAATGGCGCTGCAGAAGTTCGCTTCCACGATGTCCTTCCGCAGGTTGTGTGGGGGGTTCTGGTAACAGCCGTCATTCTCCCTGAATCCAACCGGCATGGTCATGCTCCATATGATGAGGCACTGGGGGCTCAGAACCTCCTTGAGGCGTACGAACAGGTGGTCCAGGTTGGTCTTGTATCGCTCCAGACGTTTGTCATTGTACCTGCAGGAGATGAGGACAATGAGAATCTGTCACCAATATGGTGGCAGCGGATACTATGGTGGTGGCAGTCACCTATTAACATCCCAGATGCAGGAGTTTACGATCAACACGTCCGGTTGGGGGCCACTCTGGAAATCTGACAGTATGCTCTCCAGGTAAGCAGAGTAGACGCGGGTCAGGAAGTAGAAGCGGACAAGATGGTGGCCGCTCCGGTACTGCCGCACTTCTCGGAACGTGGTTTCATTGGTCATTTCATTCAGTTGGCCGCCCTCTATCAGCGAGTCATTCTCAAAAGTGAATTCCCCCTGCGGAGAACAACAGTTTAATTATGGACAGGACAAAGGGACCAGCAGCACAGAGGATTTCAGGTCAATCTTGTGAGGTTTACAGACTGAAAGCTACATAATGGGAGGAGCAGGTGTGAAGACGCAGCATTTAATCAGAATTATGCCAGACATGTAGTTTCAGTAGCTCAAGAAACACAGAATATTCATCATGAGTCTGAACGTTGACTCTAAAATTGATGTGTTTTTTTTCTTCAGTAGGTCAAGAATCATAGACTATTGTTCATATGAATCTGAAAATTGACTTTTTGTAGGTTGAATTGATGTTTGTGAATTAAGGAGTGGCTGTTGTTTACCTCTTATATCAGCTCCTATAAGTTATTGTGCTGCTGTCCTTGGAAGACAGGAACGCAGAGTCACTGAACAATCGACATTTGCTAATATGTGGATTACCCATTGTACCAGGTCATACAGTTTGATGGCTTGCAAACATTGAAGGAGAAACTATGAACGCTCGAACAATGAGAGATGAGCTGCTGTCACCTTCTCCAAATCCTCTGGAAAAATGCCTGAATAAGGGCTGGGAACTATAAAAGGGGATCTACCTCTGTTTCCAGAGTGACTTGACAAAACAACAGCCAGGACACCATGACTACATGAAGAGAGTGTCTACAGCACAACAGCCAAGGCACCATGGCTCCATCAAGGAGAACAAAAGATTTGACATTCTAAAGGAAGCCAGCTAGAGGGACCTCGGCCCGAGCTGGAAGACTATAGAACTGTTCTATTGACCATCACTTAACCCACAGAGACGTTTTGGGAAGCCAGTTTGGGAACCTCTGGTCACCTGGCCCATGGAGACGTTCAGAGAAGCCAGATTGTGACCCTCCGGTCACCTGGCCACGTGCCTCAATGGACTATCAGCTTCCTAAGCTTGTTGATACCTCTTATCTGTGGGTGCCCACCAAAAGTCGGGTGCCACTGGTGGGGGTAGTCAGCCCTGTCGGCAGAAGGGTGAGACTCTGTAGTTTTGCACCATCTTATGTATTTGCTGGGATTGTTTTATGTTTTATTTGCTTGTTTTGTGGTTCAATAACATATTGCCACACTGTTTTACCCTCACCCTGTGTTGACGGAGTATTATTATGCCCATGGGAAAGGAGAGCAGGCTCTTGGACGAGAGCACCCACTGACCCCCGTGTTTCCACAGCAGCACAGAGAGAGGAATGCATTATTTTGTGTGAGGTCTCAGAGTGATTGGAGCAGGATCCACAGCAGCACAGAGTAATGTCAGAGGAACTCAATGTACACTGTGCATAATTATTTGACAATTTGTATAATTTGTGGTGATGTCAATGCTGCGATGGAGCCTTGTCCTGCAGAACCATTTGGTAATCTGGATAGCTGGAAGGAAATTAATCCAGCTCTCTCATCAGATGACACAGGCAGGGCTAAGCATGCAATGCACCTGAACTGCCTAGATGTCCTCGCTCTGCTGTGCACCATGATTTACCATGTGTGACGACACAGCACTTAATCTTAATTATCCAGACAGAACCATACACTGTTGTCATATGAGTCTTAAACTTTGATTCTTGATATTTTTGAATGGCTGCTGTTTGCCTCTTATATCAGCTCCTACAGCTTATTGTCTGCTATCGTTGCTAGACAGGGACGCAGGGTCATTGAACAATCGATGTTTGATAATATGTTGATTGACCACTGTGTGGATCCTGTACCTTGTTGACTTGCAAAACACGGATTTTGGTAAGAACTTACCTGTAAAATCCTTTTCAGCGAAGGAAGGGAGGGAGACACAGGAATTCATTACTGATGGGTAGGCGGAGCCCCAGATCAGGATGTCACCTCAGATCAAAAGAGTGCTGACTGGCTGGCCCCTCCAGCTCGGGCTCCTCCTACTCAGCTCCAGTCGTACCAAAGCTTTTAGGAAAGAACCAAGATCACCAGCGGAGCAACATAACCCCTTCTGAAGGAACTTCAGAGAAAAATCACAAGGATACAGGTTATGCATGCAAAGAAAGCCAAAAACCACAGAGTTCCAGGTACTACTCACGGAACCTGACTACTGCGATGAGCTGGCGATGCTGGAACAGAGCCTTAGCGCGCTGACCTCAGCCCAGATAATCGCTATCAGATAAGGGTCGCGCTGCATCTGAAAACATCAACACACTTCTGCCTTGGGAGGGTGCTGTGTCTCCCTCCCTTCCTTCGCTGAAAAGGATTTTACAGGTAAGTTCTTACCAAAATCCGTGTTTCAGCTGCAGATGGAAGGGAGGGAGACACAGGAATTCATTACTGATGGGACGTCCCAAAGCAGTTCAAAAATAAGGGTGGGAAAAAACCAACAAAAGGCAGAAACCCAACAACCTTAACAGAAAAAATGCGCAAACAGCGCTAAACACAAGTTCATCTAGAACTTTAAACTACAGCTGCCTGCAGGACCCTACGTCCGAGGGCTGCATCAGCGGAAGCACTGACGTCCACTTTATAAAACTTTGTAAACGTGTGGACAGAGTGCCAAGTTGCCGCCCGGCAGAGCTGCACTGCCGAAGCACCTTGATGAAAAGCCCACGATGAAGCCACAGCTCTCGTGGAATGGGCTCGAAACTTAATCGGGCAAAATTCACCCTGAAGACGGTAAGCTTCCAATATAGCTGACCGGATCCAACGAGCTATGGAATCCTTGGAAGCTCGTTGACCACATCGAAGACCAGCTGGAACCACAAATAGGGAGTCCGTCTTACGAAAACCTTGAATAATAGATAGATAAAACTTCAAGGCCCGCACTAAATCTAATGTGTGCAAAGCTCGCTCTTTCGCATTCTTCAGATCCGGACAGAATGAGGGCAACACAATATCCTGGTTAACATGAAAATGTGACACCACTTAAAGGGTATGCCACACTGAACAATATCGCTAACGGGATCGCTAAAAAACGTCACTATTTAGCGATCCCGTTAGCGATGTTGTTCAGTGCGGCAGCTGCCAGCGACGAGCTTCCTGCTGTGATCTCGCTCGTCGCTGGAATCGTTCCGGACCCTATTTTCTCGTCGGCGCTCCCGCTGGGTAAGTATATATCGCTAGTGTGGCACCTTTTCTTAGCGATTTAGCGGTACTTTTGTACCGCTAAAGTCGTTAAGAAGATCGCTAACGGCGATAGCGCCGTTAACTATATCGCTAAATGTGGCCGCACTTAGCGATATAGAAACAATCCCGCTAGCGATCGCATTAGTATGCGTCGTTATCGTGATCGCTAGCGGGATTGTTTAGTGTGGCAGCACCTTTAGGTAAAAAATCACCCCGTGTGCGAAGCACTACACGATCCGGAAAAAACCCCAGAAAAGGAGAACAAGAAAGAGCTGCCAACTCAGAAACTCTCCTCAAAGAGGTGACTGCTACAAGGAAGGCCACCTTCCAAGAAAGCAAAGAAAGGCTAGCACAAACCATAGGCTCAAAAGGTTTATGCTGAAAAGCTTCCAAAACAAGGTTGAGCCGCCAAGGAGACACGGGTGCCTTCCGCGGCGGAAACTTACGAGCTATACCGCGGAAAAAGGAGAGCACGTCCCTATTTGAAGCAATGGTTCTCCGGAACAATAAGGACAGAGCAGAAATCTGACCTTTCAGGGTGCTAACTGCCAAACCCTTGTCTAGCCCATGCTGCAGAAAAGCCAACAGATTTGGAATGGAAAATTTTCTCGGGTTCCGAGAGGACCCCAAACACCACGAAAAGAAGGTTTCCCAAGTTTTGTGGTAAATCCTAGTAGTAGCCGGACTTCTCGCAGCACGAAGAGTAGCAATGACCTCGGCTGAAAAACCTCTACGGGTTAAAATTTCGGTCTCAAGAGCCACGCCGTCAAACGCAGAGACATCAAGTCCGGATGACAAACGGACCCCTGAGTCAACAAGTCCGGTTGAAGAGGAAGCGGAAAACGAGGTGCCGCCAACCGCGACACTATTGTCGAGAACCACCCCTCCTTGGCCAATCTGGAGCTATCAAAATAGCTGAAATTCTCTCTAGTCTGATCCGACGCAGTACTAGAGGAAGTAAGGATATCGGCGGGAATACATAGATCAGCTCGAACTGATCCCACTGAGCCACTAGAGCATCCACCGCCACAGCCTTCGGGTCCTTGTACCTGGACATGAATGTCGGTAACTTGGCATTGGACCTGGATGCCATCAAACCACTTGGGGAGTCCCCCAACGGGAGCACAGTAGTGCAAAAAACTTCCGGGTGGAGGCTCCATTCCCCGGGATCCATCTTCCTGCGACTGAGAAAGTCCACTGTAATATTCTGAACCCCTGGAATGTGAATCGCCGAAATGGCTGGTAAACTGCCCTCGGCCCAAATCAGAATTCGGGACACCTCCACCATGAGTCTGGAACTCCTTGTCCCGCCTTGGTGATTGATAAACGCGACAGCCGTCGCATTGTCTGTCTGCACTCGGACTCAGGCTGGCATTGGTGGTTATGACCGACCACTTCGGAGGGAGGAAAGGCTTTTTTTGCGAATGTCGATTGATCGTTCTGCGACAGGGCTGCCATAACTGAGCGAAGCGACTTCATGCTCGGCTCTGACGGAATGTCAGAAGTCAGTCCGCCTTAGCGGATTTTTTTTTTTTTTGCCAGCTTCTGCCTTAACAGAAGTTCTGTTTCCAGGGTATGCGGAATTTCTGAGAATTCCCCCTCTCTTTTTTTTTTTTTTTTTTTTTAAAAAAGAGAGAGACGACACAAACCCCCAGAGGGTTGGTCAGATCATCCCTTGAACCGAAAAGGACTGCCGATAACTATCGGCACTAGTCCTGCCAGACGCAGAAGTCACAGCTCTGCGCTGCGGTAAAGCTGCTTCTTTTGCCTTTGCCTTGGCATCAGCTCCGTGAGGTCAGTCAAATAGCTGACCCTTTCTAAGCTAAAGATAGCAAACCCTGTTGGAAAACTGCGTTCCATCCAAGTCACAGTGCTCTTCTGACTGTAACTGCCGAGGATTGCGCCCTGGATAGCAGTGACGCATTATCCTTCAACTAGAAAAGCCCATCTACCTTGATAGAGGGAAACTTGCCACGCCGTCCTTAGACGGTCCAACCGGCTCAGGGGAACTTAACAAGTACACCTAGATCCTTAATACCGACTATGATCCACGGCCTCGCAGATGGAAATTGTTGCCATCTCCGTTCTTCTGTCCAGCGTGTCCTGCAGACTCGTCTTCCCTTTTACCAGGAAGATTTGCTAAGCTGGAATAAAGGGACATTCACTTCAGGAGAAGGGGTCCAATTAACAAATAACTCCGTAGAAAAACGGATACAGTTTGTAAGGTCGTCGCGACCCATGCGACCCTTGCAACATCCGGGCCGACTTACCAGGACGACTAGTTACCTCCTCCGGTAACTGTAACGTCCACATGGCTTCCACAGAAATTTTAGTACGGCCCCTGAGAGAGGCAGGGTGTCCCTGCCGATCCTCCTTGTCCGAATCGGACTTCTTCGCTAAGTGAGAAGGAAAACACCGATTTGTGTCGCTCCCTTGAGAGGATCTAGTTGACACTCCATAACCTAAAAGGTCATCAATAGAAACCAGTGAAGGCCTCCATTTTGACACCACTGGAACCTCTGACCGTGCATGAGTCGAGGTCTGCGTGTCAGATACGCGAGGCTGGTCCGTAGCGGATCTGGGAGAGGGTCTCTGACATGCCCTTGCATAGTATATGGCAGGATAAACCTGTCAGTAACCAGAACAGTTCTTAAATAAAAAACAAACGCTGAAGGGTTAAAGCTCTAAAGCGAGAGCTACCCCAGCTGTCTCCCATTAAGAGTTAACCGCCTAATAAGGGGTTAAAGTAGCTGACTCCCCACAACCTTGATAATGAAAAAGGGTGTGCGAATCTCAGGCGCCTCTTATAAGGTCGCAGCTGCAGGACAGCCTTGCCACACTAAACAGAAAACGTTCCACAAGATCGCTAAAAAATTGCGCTGTTTTTTATAACGCAATGACCGCCAAAGTTGTCAAGGAGATCGCTAATCGCCTATGCGATTGCCCAGATTGGCAGCCACCAGCGACACTAAAAATGACACACAAACCATCGCAATATTATGCGACGCCATCAGGATCGTCAGCGGAAACGTATAGTGGCAGCATTAATGTCGCAGACTCCCCACAGCCTCTTTATTAATATTAAAAGAGTGTGCGAGCCCCTTATGCGAGAACAGCCGCAGGACAGCGCAATCTGTCACTCAGAAGTGCCCCAGACGGCGCCCGCGCTGTGGAGGTGAAGGGGTTAAGCTTCTGCCCGCGGGCTAGAAGCGACTCACCAAGCTGGTCACGTATTCTTGCCGGGAGGGGAGGAGAACGATCCGGGGAGCTTTCAACCTGCAGCGCTTTATCAGCAATGGCCGCCGCGCTCTGCCTCCGTGTGCTCCATGTAGAGGAGCCGGAAATGGAGGCTGCAGTAAAGCGCGCGCTCAGAGCGGCGCGAAATTCAAAAATAAACAGAGCGCGTACTTCTCTCCTTTCCCTCGTCCTGCAGGCATCCTCCTGCAGACATAGAAAAACTAGTCACCGGCATATATTGTACAGCGGCTGCCGCAGCAGTCGCTAAAACACTCACACACATTTTACCAAAATGTGGAGTACTCACCAGCCGAAACGCCACAGGGACCCCCAGGGGTTTCTGGTGCTATGCCCATGCTTCCCCCAGGGCGGGAAGCGCAGTGACCCCAGTGTGTGGTTTGCGCCCCCGCCAGGGAAACTCTCCTCATCCCCCAGGGCCGGCAAGATTCTGCAGGGACCATTATGTAGTTACAGATCCGCCAAGGGAGAGGCTGGTGAAATACACTGATAAACATGTAATAGCGCTGTCATGTAATAGCGCTGCCATCAGACGCTAAAGCACTCACACATTAACAATAAAATTTTGTGTGGAGTACTCACCAGCTTAGCGCCACAGGGACCCCTCAGGATTTGTGGCGCTTGTGCCCATGCTTCCCCCAGGGCGAGGAACGCAGTGACCGCACGTGTGGTTTGCGTCCCCGCCAGGGAAGCTCTCCTCATCCCCCAGGGCCGGCAAGGATTCTGCAGGGACTATTGAGTAAATACAGATCCGCCAAGGGAGAGGTTGGGGTACAGCAGCGCTGGTACCCCTGAGACCTCTAGACCAACTGGTGATCCAAGTCTCCTGTCCGAATATAAAATAATAAAATCTTCTGAGGAGCTGCATTAGCAGCGACCATCCTCTGAGACCTCAAATCTTAGACTGAAGGAGCTGAGTAGGAGGAGCCCGAGCTGGGGGAGCCAGCCAGTCAGCACTCTTTTGATCTGAGGTGACATCCTGATCTGGGGCTCCGCCTACCCATCAGTAATGAATTCCTGTGTCTCCCTCCCTTCCATCTGCAGCTGAAACAGAGAATGAAAAACTATTCAAACTTATTAAATACTCCAACAATGATAGTTAAACTCATCCAACCTCCCCCCCCCGACCTGTGGATGATGGCCTGAGCCACAGATGTGGGTACAAAAAGGGATTTTCTATACATCTGAAAAAAATCAGAGACTCTTTACAAAACAGTCAGGAACACTACAGGATAGCTGCCAGATCATGGCTTCATCACGAGGGACACAAATTTGACATTCTATCACGATGAGAAATTCTCACGGCGATCTGCGGTGAAGTCACTGAGCTTGAACTGCGGTGACCTCATCACTGACATTTTCCCACGGTTCTGAGGTCACCGCAGTTCAGCCCTGCTGGGAAAGCAGCCTCACTGACCGGCGGTAACCTCAATGACGTCACCGCTAGTCACTGATGCAGTGCTCGCAGCAGCTCATTCACCAATGGTTCTCAGCCTGGACGGTGCCACCTTGGCACCATCCAGGTTGAAAACTGTTTATCTTCAGACATGGATTATGGCGTGGGACAGAACATTGGACAGGTGAGGGATATTGTTTTTATTTTTGCTTTATTACAGGAGACGAGGGCTTCGGTGGAATTAGGCGTTAGGTGAGTATAACTGTGTTTGTCATTTTTAAATAAACATGGAAAACCGTGTTTTGTTTTTCTAATAAAGGACTTTATTCTGGCTGTGTCTTTATTTACCATACGACTACAGGATTAGTAATGAATAGGTGTCTTATAGACCCCTGTCCATTAGCAATCCGTGGGCTTGATGTCACCGGACAATATAAAGGTGACATACCGCAGGTGCAGCCGCTGAACTTGCATCGGGGCCCCTGAGCAGGAGGGGGCCCAGGAAAAACTAATGTTGGTGCGCTAACAGGAGAGGCCGACCCGCTCTGTGGCACACAATTATACCGAGGGGCCCCGTCCTCACTTGTAAGTGCTGATGCTGCCGTCCGGTCTGATCTATGTGGAGGCATTGCGGGGAGGACAGAGCCTCACACGGATCAACACATTGTGATTCCCTCTGCTGCTGACATCTGCCTGTGCCGATCTGAGGGTATAAGAGAGGGAGGTGTTGGGTCGCTGAAGCAGGAAAGCAGGACATTAACTATGTCCTGATCACTATAAGGGGGTCTCCTGAGTGCCCCCTCATACAGCTTTATTAAGTTATAGGCACTGCACAGAGTGACAATTGTGCCTCAATGCCTGTCAGCTAATCACAGACTTTTCTTAATCACATCTGTGATTGGCTGACAGGGATGATAGTCCGGTGTCTTCTGTGCCCTGGAGTCCCATCTTGGAGCGGGAAGCTTGAACAGAAGAGACTGTGGACAAGACTGACAGGATGGTAAGACACAGAGGCGGACATACTGCCAGTGCAGCTGAATCAGGGCCCAAAGGTACAGGCGGGACACCGACACGCTATGGGGCCAGCGAGTCAGAAGGGCCCCGTGCCAGTGCGGGCGTGGGCACCAGGGCCCCCTCATGCTATAAACTGAAATACTTACCTCCCCCCTGTTCCTGCGCAGCTCCAGTGTCCATGACTCTCTGGCGTCTCAGCAGAACATGCAATGATGTCACTACAGCACTGCAGAGTCATAAGATGCTGAGGAGCCTGGTGCAGCAGGAGAAGAGAGATGTGAGCATTTCATTATTTGTTTTTGATGTATGGATCAACATATGGGGTCCATTATACTGTATGGAGCAATATATGGGGATCATTATACTGTATGGAGCAATATATGGGGCTCATTATACTGTTTGGAGTAATATATGGGGCTCATTATTCTGTATGGAGCATTATATGGAGCCCATTGTACGGTATGGAGAATTATATGGGGTCCAGTATTCTGTTTGGTTCAATGTATTGGGCTCATTATACTGTATGGAGCAATATATGGGGCTCTGTTATGTTTCGGTAGCTGAGGAGAAATAGCAAAAATAGCCAAAGTAGAAATACACCAGAGAGGCTGGAAACTACTGGGTTGCAGGACCCTAAACTAACCGCAACACTAGAAGTGATCCTAGACGCCTCGTCACAGCCGGAGAGATAGCTACACCTAAAGACAGAAAGATGAAAGCTAACTGCCCCGTAGCATAACCCCCAAAGAAATAGGAAGCCCCCAAACATGTAATGGCGGTTAGACAAGAAGAAAATACGAACAAAGACAGAAAATAGAATGAGCAAACGCTGGGGCCCAATCTGTCTAGATAGAAAAGTATAGGAAAGAATTCTGACTGTAACCCAAAAAACCCTGACAAAAATACCAACACTTCTGATTAACAAAAAACCTGAGATCACAAGATCTCTACCACCTAAATCAGATCTCTGGTGTAACACACAGCAATTCAGCAAATAAAAAGTGACACAGGAACAGAGCAAAAGTGCAAACACAAACTGAGCACAAATGCAGCGCCAGGCCCCAAAAGGGGACCAGGCTGAAGTCCACTGCAATGCAGCAAACCAGCAAGGAAAATCCAACCAGAGGAAAAAAAAACAGCAAGTCACTTATCTGAATGAAAGCAGGAATGCAAGCTGAGCTCCAACCAAGACCTGGAAGAACAATTGATTACCGGCAAGGCTGATGGGAGTTCAGGTCACTTATATCAGACCATTTGGACCCAACTGAAAGCCATTCAGCAATTGGTTCATTACCCTCAGCAACCACCGGAGGGAGCCCCAGCTCCGAAGTCGCCTCCAACGTGTTCACAACAGGGCTTATTATTCTGTATGGAACAATATATGAGGCTCCTTATTCTGTATGGAGCAATATATGGGGCTCATTATACTGTATGGAGCGATATATGGGGCTCAATATATTGTACAGAGAGTTTTATGGAGCCCATTATATTATATTAGATGGTGGCCCGATTATAACACATCGGGTATTCTAGGGGTTATATGTGGAGGCTGCTGCTGCTGGAGTATATAGAGGCTGCTGCTGGGGTTTACGTGGAGGCCGCCGGTCGGGGTACTTCCGCTGCGAGCAGCCGGTCATCTCACGGCTGGCGCTAGTCATCTCCCGGCTGCGTTGTCGCTCACCTCCATGCGGCAGGAGATGACCCGCGGCTACCGTCGGGAGATCAGCGGTGGCGTGCATGGTTCAAATCCTGCGCCAATTCACGGCCTGTCGCTGATTGGTGACGTCCGGCCGGGCGCGACCAATTAGCGACGCGGAATTTCCATTACAGACAGACAGAATTAGACGATTATATAGTAGATAGAGCAATATTTGGGGCTCATTATACTGTATGGGGCAATATATGAGGCTCATTATACTGTATGGGGCAATATATGGGCTCATTATACTGTATGGAGCAATATATGGGGCTAAGTATATTGTATGGAGTTATATGGGGCCCATTATACTCTTTAGAGCATTATATGGGGCCTATTATACTGTATGGAGCATTATATGGGGCCCATTATACTGTATGGAGCAATATATGAGGTCCAATATTCTGCATGGATAAATATATGGGGCTCATTATACTGTATTGAGCAGTATATGAGGCCCATTATACTGTATGGAGCATTATATGGGCCCATTGTACTGTATGGAGCATTATATGAGGTCCAGTATTCTGTATGGATCAATGTATGGGGCTCATTACACAGTATGGAGCATTATATTGGGCTCATTATTCTGTATGGAGAAATATATGGGGCTCATTCTGTATGGAGCATTATATGGATCCCATTGTACTGTATGGAGCATTATATGGGGCCTATTATACTGTATGGAGCATTATATGGGGTCCAGTATTCTGTATGGATCAATGTATGAGGCTCATTATACTGTATGGAGCATTATATGAGGCCTATTATACTGTATGGAGCATTATATGGGGTCCAGCATTCTGTATGGATCAATGTATGGGGATCATTATACTGTTTGGGGCATTGTATGGGGCTCATTATTCTGTAAGGAGCAATATATGGGGTCCATTATTCTGCAAGGAGAATTATATGGGGCCCACTGTACTGTATGGAGCATTATATGGGGTCCAGTATTCTGTATGGATCAATGTATGGGGCCTATTATACTGTATGCAGCATTATAAGGGGGTCATTATTCTGTATAGAGCAATATATGGGGTCCATTCTGTATGGAGCAATATATGGGGCTCATTCTGTATGGACCATTATTTGGAGCCCATTGTACTGTATGGAGCATTATATGGGGTCCAGTATTCTGTATGGATGAATGTATGGGGCTAATTATACTGTATGGGGCATTATATAGGGCTCATTATTCTGTATGGAGCAATATGTTGGGTCCATTATTCTGTATGGAGCAATATATGGGGCTCATTATTCTATATGGACCATTATACGGTATTGTATGGAGCATTATATGGGGGTTCCAGTATTCTGTATGGATCAATGTATGGGGCTCATTATACTGTATGTAGCAATATATGGGGCTCATTTGTTGTGAGCATGTTGGAAATGACTTCTGAGTTGGGGCTCCCTCTGGTGGTTGCTGAGGGTATTGAACCAGTGTTGAATAGTAGAAGTCCATCACCTGCAAGCGATGACTGGCAATCAGGAGAGACGGACTAGGCTGATATAAGTGAGCTGCCTTCCCATGATCCTCGCCGGTGATCAATTGTTGTTTCCTGGTCCATTTGGAAGTCAGCGGGTGTCTTACTTTCGTCTGCTACTTTCAGATAAGTTATTTGCTGCTTGTTTTTATCTTGTTTGCTATTTCCATTTTTTTGTCTGCACTTTTGTGGGAGGTTAGCAGGGTTCCCCTCCAGGGGCCTGTGCTACTCTCTGTTTTTCAGTAGCCACTGTTTATTTGTTCATCTGCTCTGTCCCTGCTATTTGAGTGGCTGCGGGTTAGCCGCTTGTTCACACCAGAGATCTGATTTAGCTGGTGGCGAGATCGTGTGGTCTCAGCTTTTTTTTTTAAAACAGAAGTGTTGGAATTTTTCTAGGGTTTTTTCTGGGTTGCAGATAGTATTCTGTCCTGTTCTGTCCTATCTAGGCAGTATTTGGCCACAGCCTTTGCTCACTCTATTTTCTACCTGCGTTTGTATTTCATCTTGTCTAACCGCCATTATATGTGTGGGGGCTGCCTATTCCTTTGGGGCTCTACTCCGGGGCAGTTAGCTTTCCTCTTTCTATCTTTAGGTGTAGCTAATCTTTCCGGCTGTGACGAGGCGTCTAGGTCACCGTAGGTACGTCCCACGGCTGCTTCTAGTTGTGCGGTTAGTTTAGGGGTCTGCAACCTTTTAGTTTCCAACCTCTCTGGTGTTCGGCTGCCTTTGCTGTTTTTTGCTCCTGTCCTCCACAGCTACCAAATCATAACACTCATTATTCTGTATGGAGCATTATATGGAGCCCATTTTACTGTATGGAGCATTATATGGGGTCCAGTATTCTGTATGGATCAATGTATGGGGCTCATTTACTGTAAGGAGCAATGTATGGGGCTCATTATTCTGTATGGAGCATTATATGGAGCCCATTGTACTGTATAGAGCATTATAAGTGGTCTAGTATTCTGTATGTATCAATGTATGGGGCTCATTATATTGTATGGAGCAATATATGGGGCTCATTAAACTGTATGGAGAATTATATGAGGCCTATTATACTGTATGAAGCATTATATGGCGTCTCAGGAAAGAATGCGCAATGACGTCACTACAGTGCGCCCTCTGCACTGAGCACTGCAGAGAGTCATAATATGCTGAGGGATGTGGCGCACGGAAGCCCGGAGCAGCAGGGGAAGAGAAGAGAGAGGTGAGCATTTCATTATTTTGTTTTTATGTATGTAGCATTATATGGGGCCCATTATACTGTATGGAGCATTATATGGAGTCGATTGTTCTGAATGTATAAACTAAACACTATCTGTTATGAATGTTTTAGAAATGAATTCTGAGCAGAAGCTCTGTCTGGTGGTTACAAACAGTACTGAACCATTCAATGAGGATTGGCAATCAGGAATTACAGACTGGCCTGCTATAAGGGAGGTTTCCCCCATCATGGTTGCCGGTGATCAATTGTTCTTGTCTCAACTTTGTTTCCTGGTTCACTTGGAAGCTTGCTGAGTCTTGCCTCTTCTCCTGCTCTCAGATAAGATATTTTCTGTTTTTTGTTTTTGTGCTTGCCATTTGCATTTTTCTCTGCATTTCTGTGAGGTTGGCCAGGTTCCCCTCCCCGGGGGGGCTTGGTCTCCTCTCGGTTCCTCTGGAGCCACTGTTGTTTGTTCATTTGCCTTTTCCAGTTTTTTCTGTGGCTGCGGCTTAGTTTTGTTACACCAGAAAACTAATTTAGGTGGTAGAGGTCGTGTGATCTCTGGTGTTTTTGCAATTAGTAGCGTTGGCTTTTTTTTCAGCGGTTTTTTGGGATTGCAGTAAGTGTCCTTCCTATCCTTTTCTATTTAGGAAGTTTGGGCCCCAACGTTTGCTCATACTATTTTCTGTCTGTGTCTGTATTTCCTCTTGTCTAACCGCCATTACATGTTTGGGGGCTTCCTATGTTCTTTGGGGATATGCTCCGGGGCAGATAGCTTTCCTCTTTCTATCTTTAGGTGTAGTTAACCTCTCAGGCTGTGACGAGGCGTCTAGGACCAACGTAGGAACGCTCCACGGCTGCCTTTAGTTGTGGTGGTTAGTTAGGGTACTGCAATCCAGTAGATTCCAACCTCTCTGGTGTACTGCGGTTTTTGCCTGCTCTCCTCAGCTACCAAAACATAACATCTATCCCCATGGATGCAACGAGATACCTGAGGCTTTCCTCTAGGGGTATGATTATAATGGAAATCAATTAACCAAAGAATAAACCTGTAGACCCACAGGCAACGTAACTGATCGCAAGGATTAATACAAGCCAGACAGCAAATTCACTAAAACCACCACTCACATACTGTCAGAAGAAACACCTCCAGTCCCCAGTCTTGGCTTCTGTCTAAACCCGAACTGGTGTCTCACCCTTCACGACAGAAAGTATACATGAAATAAGATCATGCGATGTTTCCCCTCTGTGCACGAAAGTTACCAAATCCTCACTTACCTCTGTCAGACAGAGGAACATCTCATCCATATGACAAACCCCCCGATGTGGATTATTACAAGACACCATCTAAAGTTAATAACAAGAGCGCACCCGATTCTTCTTAATAACCCTCTTATCAACATTACAAAGTGACCTGATAAGAAAGTGACAGTCGCCTCCCTGTAGTGGAGCCGACCCCGAGGGCACCGCGTCCCAGAGGAACACAATGTCAC
This sequence comes from Oophaga sylvatica, assembly GCA_033576555.1. Taxonomy (NCBI): domain Eukaryota; kingdom Metazoa; phylum Chordata; class Amphibia; order Anura; family Dendrobatidae; genus Oophaga; species Oophaga sylvatica. Next base: position 20,263 of record JARQOD010003392.1, on the reverse strand, counting down.
ACAAAAAAGAAACAATGTCACACAAATAAGGAACACAATGTCCTGCATTGTTCTTCAACTAAATGGAAAGTTTCTTCTCCATAATATAACTGGTATAAAACCAATACCTTTCCCCGATCCTGCATGTCTAGCGACCAGCACAATCTAATGGAACCGCCGACTGACCATGAAGAGCCATACTACTCCCGGGCACTGACCGTGTATAGCCATACTACTCCCGGACACTGACCGTGTATAGCCATACTACTCCAGGGCACTGACCGTGTATAGCCATACTACTCCCGGGCACTGACAGTGTATAGCCATACTACTCCCGGGCACTGACAGTGTATAGCCATACTACTCCCGGGCACTGACAGTGTATAGCCATACTACTCCCGGGCACTGACAGTGTATAGCCATACTACTCCCGGGCACTGAGTGTATAGCCATACTACTCCCGGGCACTGACAGTGTATAGCCATACTACTCCCGGGCACTGACAGTGTATAGCCATACTACTCCGGGCACTGACAGTGTCTAGCCATACTACTCCCGGGCACTGACAGTGTATAGCCATACTACTCCCGGGCACTGACAGTGTATAGCCATACTACTCCCGGGCACTGACAGTGTATAGCCATACTACTCCCGGGCACTGACAGTGTATAGCCATACTACTCCCGGGCACTGAGTGTATAGCCATACTACTCCAGGGCACTGACCGTGTATAGCCGTACTACTCCCGGGCACTGACAGTGTATAGCCATACTACTCCCGGGCACTGACCGTGTATAGCCGTACTACTCCCGGGCACTGACAGTGTATAGCCATACTACTCCCGGGCACTGACCGTGTATAGCCGTACTACTCCCGGGCACTGACCGTGTATAGCCGTACTACTCCCGGGCACTGACCGTGTATAGCCGTACTACTCCCGGGCACTGACCGTGTATAGCCATACTACTCCCGGGCACTGACCGTGTATAGCCATACTACTCCCGGGCACTGACCGTGTACAGCCATACTACTCCCGGGCACTGACCGTGTACAGCCATACTACTCCGGGCACTGACCGTGTACAGCCATACTACTCCCGGGCACTGACCGTGTACAGCCATACTACTCCCGGGCACTGACCGTGTACAGCCGTACTACTCCGGGCACTGACGTGTATAGCCGTACTACTCCCGGGCACTGACAGTGTATAGCCGTACTACTCCCGGGCACTGACAGTGTATAGCCGTACTACTCCAGGCACTGACCGTGTATAGCCATACTACTCCCGGGCACTGACAGTGTATAGCCATACTACTCCCGGGCACTGACAGTGTATAGCCATACTACTCCCGGGCACTGACAGTGTATAGCCATACTACTCCCGGGCACTGACCGTGTATAGCCGTACTATTCCCGGGCACTGACCGTGTATAGCCATACTACTCCCGGCACTGACAGTGTATAGCCATACTACTTCCGGGCACTGACCGTGTATAGCCATACTACTCCCGGGCACTGACAGTGTATAGCCATACTACTCCCGGGCGGGCACTGACCGTGTATAGCCGTACTATTCCCTGGCACTGACCGTGTATAGCCGTACTACTCCCGGGCACTGACAGTGTATAGCCGTACTACTCCCGGGCACTGACCGTGTATAGCCGTACTACTCCCGGGCACTGACCGTGTATAGCCGTACTACTCCCGGGCACTGACCGTGTATAGCCGTACTACTCCCGGGCACTGACCGTGTATAGCCGTACTACTCCCGGGCACTGACCGTGTATAGCCGTACTACTCCCGGGTACTGACCGTGTATAGCCGTACTACTCCCGGGCACTGACCGTGTATAGCCGTACTACTCCCGGGCACTGACCGTGTATAGCCGTACTACTCCCGGGCACTGACCGTGTATAGCCGTACTACTCCCGGGCACTGACCGTGTATAGCCGTACTACTCCAGGGCACTGACCGTGTATAGCCATACTACTCCCGGGCACTGACAGTGTATAGCCATACTACTCCAGAGCACTGACAGTGTATAGCCGTACTACGCCCGGGCACTGACCGTGTATAGCCATACTACTCCCGGGCACTGACCGTGTATAGCCATACTACTCCCGGGCACTGACCGTGTATAGCCGTACTACTCCCGGGCACTGACCGTGTATAGCCATACTACTCCAGGGCACTGACCGTGTATAGCCGTACTACTCCGGGCACTGACCGTGTATAGCCGTACTACTCCGGGCACTGACCGTATATAGCCATACTACTCCGGGTACTGACGTGGATAGCTTCAAACATTCAAAGAAGCTTTATTGTCAGGACTAAATACACATTAGTTTTGCCAAAGCAAGTGTACAAAAGTGAATAGGGATAAGGATGTTGGGTAGGGGCAGATCTAGGGTAGGGGCTATGGAAGTCCATGGCATAGGGAGGGGTGATGGGGCGCAGGTCCGGGGTGGGGGCTATAGAAGTCCATAGCATAGGGAGGGGGGATGGGGGCAGATCCGGGGTGGGGGCTATAGAAGTCCATGGCATAGGGAGGGGGGATGGGGGCAGATCCGAGGTGGGGGCTATAGAAGTCCATGGCATAGGGAGGGGGATGGGGGCAGATCCGGGGTGGGGGCTATAGAAGTCCATGGCATAGGGAGGGGGGGATGGGGGCAGATCCGGGGTGGGGGCTATAGAAGTCCATGGCATAGGGAGGGGTGATGGGGGCAGATTCGGGGTGGGGGCTGTAGAAGTCCATGGCATATCATAGTTCTCTTTCTCGCAGTCTATGACATTCGCTCACATACCGCGCTGCTATCTCTGCTGCTCTCTCTTCTTCCCCAGCAAGTGTAAGCTTTTCAGGGGATATAGCTCCGGGATCGCCGTCTCGGGTAGACGGAGTGGCACAACACAGTTCAATCACAGACAGCAATTCTGGTACAAACTGGCCGCAACCAGCTTTATTGTAAGTCCACAGCAAATAAACATGAGCAAAAACCAACTCATAAACCAAAATCTGAGCCTGTCCGGCTACTAACTAAACACACAGATAGTTTCCTCACTATCAGGGCCCAGACTCTACCAGCCTGGCCCAAAACAACACATATACTCAGCATTTACCAGCGTATGGTTTCCCGGAGACTCCTGCAGTGTCTGGAGTCACATCCAGACTGAGAGCTCAATGTCTGTGTTCTCAGCCACCTACTTCTGGCTGCCTAATTAAAACCTGAGTGGCTTCAGGTTTGAGCTGCAAGCCTGTACTGAATGCAAGGTGTAGTGAACTTTCTCCACCACTAGGTTTACAAAGCCATACATTTCCCTTATGCCAGTCAGCTAAGTACCTAGGCGAGATGTACACCCCATCCAATACACATCCCTTAACTGTCTCACACAAGATATATGTTTTCTCTTCCTCCTTCATGGTGATGAAATCTGGGAAGAGATGTGAGAGTCTCCTGAAGTGAGTGTCCCTCACTGCTGAGTATTTGGAGCAGTGTAGCAGGAAGTGGGTTTCGTCCTCTATGGCCTCCTGGTCACAGTGTTGGCATAGTCTTTCCTCCCTGGGCTTGTAGCTCTGCCTGTGTCGGCCGGATTCGATGGCCAGACTGTGGGCACTGAGTCTATACCGGCTCAGGATCTTGCGGTCTCTGGGGTCCGGGAGTTTCTCCAGGTATGGGGCCAGACTGTAGTCTCTCTGTTGACTCCGGTACATGGTCAGTTTCTGGGAGCTGATGATGTCGTTCTTCCAGTCACTGACATACCTCTCCTGGCCTTCGTCTACCATCTTCCTGATTTCGGCTTTTGTCAGGTTGTTGTGATTGGTGTTCTGTTCAGGTTGGGTTTGGGTGAGCTGTTCCGAGGGTCCTAGTTTTTCTGTTTCACCTACGTGTGTCAGGGCTTTATGGTGATGGGAGCTTGGATTGCTCCTATGTAGGTGAGCCTGGAATGACAGTGCCCTCTTTAGAACCGTTAGGTGTAGAGGGAATCTGCCCAGCTCGGCCCGGCAGGCACTGTTGGAGGTGCTCCGATGGACTTGGAGAAGGTGCTTGCAGAATTCCAGGTGGAATATTTCTGTTGGGCTGGAATCCCACCTTGACCAGTCTGGGTAGGTGTGAGGACCCCAGACTTCACTGCCATACAGGAGGATTGGGGCGATGACAGAGTCGAAGATTTTTAACCAGACCCTCACTGGTGGCTTCAGATGGTAGAGTTTCCTTCGGATGCCATAGGTTTTACAGGCCTTGTCTTTCAGGGTCTCTATGGCTTGTTTGAAGCTTCCTGACCGGTGAATCTCTAGGCCCAGGTAGGTATATTTCTCTGTTCCTGTAAGGGCGCAGTTGTTGAGGACAAATGAAGGGTGCTGGTCTAATTTTCTCTTTCTCCTCTGGAACACCATGATGTTGGTTTTCTTTAGGTTGACCGGTAGTGCCCAGGTGGAGCTGAATTTCTCTAAGATTTTCAGGTTGTCTTGGAGGCCTTTCTTGGTTGGTGACAGAAGCAGCAGGTCATCTGCATACAGCAGGAATTTCACCTGGGTGTCGTGGAGGGTGGGACCTGGTGCTGTGGAAGATTCTAGAGCGGTAGCCAGCTCGTTAATGTAAATGTTGAAGAGCGTTGGACTTAGGCTGCAGCCTTGTCTGACTCCACGGCTCTGCTGGAAATAAGCCGTTCTTTTACCGTTCACACTCACACTGCAGAGGTTCTCGGTGTAGGAGCTTTTGATAACATCGTAGGTCTTTCCTCCTATTCCGCTCTCCAGCAGTTTCAGGAATAAGCCCGGGTGCCACACCGAATCAAAGGCCTTTTTAAAGTCCACGAAACAGGCGTATATCTTCCCGTTCTTTGTATTGTGGACGTGTCTCTGAATGAGGCTGTGCAGGGTATAGATGTGGTCAGTGGTGCGGTGGTTTGGCATGAACCCTGCTTGGCTCTTGCTGAGGATGTTATGTTCGGTGAGGAAACTGAGGATCCTCTTGTTCAGGATGCTGTTGAACAGTTTCCCCAGGTTGCTGCTGACACATATGCCTCTGTAGTTGGCTGGGTTATACCTGTCCCCATTCTTGTGGATGGGTGTGATGAGGCCTTGGTAACAGGTACGAGGGAAGTAACCGGCACTTAGCACAATATTGAAGAGTTTAACCATTGCAGCCTGTATTTCTGGTGGGCTGTACTTCAGCATTTCTGGTAGGATTCCATCCAGGCCACCGGCTTTTCTACATCTTATGGAAGAGATTCTCTCTGCTACTTCCTGTAATGTAATAGGTGTATCCATGGGGTTTTGGAAATTTTTTACTTTTTCCTCCATTGCTTTTAGTTTTGCCATTATGCTTTCCTGTTCTTGGTTTAGTTCTTCATTTGGGATGTCTTTATAGAGGTCTCTGAAGTACTGGAGCCAGATGTTGCCATTTTGGATATGGATGTTGTTTTTCTTGTCTTTTGTGCCCATGTGGTTCCATAGTTCCCAGAAGGAATTGTCTTGAAGAGCATCTTGGAGTTGGTTAAGCTTGGTAGAGATGTAACTCTGCTTCTTCCTCCTGAGGATGGTTTTGTACTGCCTTTGTATGGTTTCCATACTACTCCCGGGCACTGACCGTGTATAGCCATATTACTTTGTCTATACTTGCCCCTCTTCACATGTAAAGCGCCATGGAATAAATGGCGCTATAAAAATCTATAATAATAATAATTACTCCTGGGCACTGACCGTGTATAGCCATACCACTCCCGGGCACTGACCGTGTATAGCCATACCGCTCCCGGGCACTGACCGTGTACAGCCATACCACTCCCAGGCACTGACAGTGTATAGCCGTACTACTCCCGGGCACTGACAGTGTATAGCCGTACTACTCCCGGGCACTGACAGTGTATAGATGTACTACTCCCGGGCACTGACCGTGTATAGCCGTACTACTCCCGGGCACTGACCGTTTACAGCCGTACTACTCCCGGGCACTGACCGTGTACAGCCGTACTACTCCCGGGCACTGACAGTGTATAGCCGTACTACACCCGGGCACTGACAGTGTATAGCCGTACTACTCCCGGGCACTGACAGTGTATAGAATCATAGAATGGTAGAGTTGGAAGGGACCTCCTGGGCCATCTGGTCCAACCCCCTGCTCAAAGCAGGATTCTCTAAATCATCCCAGACAGATGTCTGTCCAGCCTCTGTTTGAAGACTTCCATTGAAGGAGAATTTACCACCTTTCGTGGCAGCCTGTTCCACTCATTGATCACCCTAACTGTCAAGAAGTTTTTTCTAATATCTAATCTGTGTCTCCTCCCATTCAGTTTCATACCATTGCTTCTAGTCTTTCCTTGTGCAAATGAGAATAAAGATGATCCTTCTACAATGTGACAGCTGTTGTGAATGGGTTTGAGATGAGTTCTGAGCAGAGGCTCCCTCTGGTGGTTACAAGCGGTACTAGTGAGGATTGTGAGGACTGGGAATCAGGTGTTACTGATTGGTCTTATTTAAGGGAATCATTTTCCCATCAGGGTTGCCGGTGATCAATTGTTCTGGTCTGAATCCTTCTTTCCAGTTTCCCTTGTAGCCTGCTGTGTCGTGTCTACATCTCCTGCTATCAGATAAGACAATTTCTTATTTTGTGTTTTTGCTATATTTTTGCATTTGGTCCTGCACTTCTGTGGGGGCCTTCTGGGTCCCCTCCGGGGGCTTTTGCCCTCTCAGTTTAGTTCAGCCACTGTGTTTTGTACTTTTGCTTTTTCCAGTTTTTTCAGTGGCTGCTGTTTTTGTTACACCAGAGAACTAATTTAGGTGGTAGAGGTCGTGTGATCTCAGGTGATTTTGAAATTAGTAGAGTTGGTGTTTTTCAGGGTTTTCTGGGATTGCAGTAAGTACCCTTCCTATCCTTTTCTATTTAGATAGTTTGGGCCCCAGCGTTTGCTCATACTATTTTCTTTCTGTGTCAGTATTTCCTCTTGTCTAACCGCCATTACATGTTTGGGGGCTTTCTATTATCTTTGGGGTTCTGCTACGGGGCAGATAGCTTTCCTATTTCTATCTTTAGGTGTAGTTAGTTTCTCAGGCTGTGACGAGGCGTCTAGGACCAACATAGGAACGCTCCATGGCTGCCTCTAGTTGCGGTGGTTAGTCAGGGTACTGCAATCCCATAGATTCCAACTGCTCTGGTGTATTTCCTTTTTTACCTGCACTCCTCAGCTACCGTAACATAACAGTATCACCGGACATAAAATTGTATGGTACTCACAGAAGGGAAAAAATATTTTGAAGGAAGAAAAGTTGTCAGAGATATTTTTCTGTTTGTTGCATTTTTTTTTTTTTTTTTTTTTTCCCTCTGTATCTCTGGGTGCTGGGGAGGATCTTTTCTCCCAATGGAGTTTGCACAGTTGTCTGGCCGTGTGGATCAGCTTGCCACTGAGGTTCAGAGTATTGCTGCATATCTTGCTAGGTTGCCTGTTGTGGAACCTAGGATCCCCATGCCAGATTTGTTTTTAGGGGATCGAGCTAAGTTTCAGAATTTCAAAAATAATTGTAAATTGTTTCTTGCCTTAAAATCTAAGTCCTCAGGAAACGCAGCGCAGCAGGTTCAAATTATCATCTCTCTCCTGCGCGGCGATCCTCAGGATTGGGCTTTTTCCCTGACACCTGGGGATCCTGTTTTGAGTGATGTTGATGCATTTTTTCAGGCTTTGGGGTTATTGTACGATGAGCCTAATGTCACTGATCAAGCTGAAAAAGCCTTGTTAGCATTAAATCAGGGGCTTGATGACGCTGAGTTATACTGTCAGAGATTCCGTAGGTGGGCAGTCCTGACCAAGTGGAATGACGACGCTTTGGCGGCCCTTTTCCGGAAGGGTCTGTCGGATAATGTAAAGGATGTTATGGTGGGATTCCCTGTCCCCTCTGGTCTCAATGATTCTATGTCATTGGCGATTCAAATTGACAGACGTTTGCGTGAGCGGAGAAGTATGCGTGGAGTGGTGTTGCCTTGTGAGCCAGCTGCTGAGCCCATGCAGTGTGATGGAGTGGTGTCTGGGGCACAGCGTCATGAGTTTCGAAAGCGCAATGGGTTATGTTTCTACTGTGGTGATGCCTCTCATGCTATTTCAGTCTGCCCTAAGCGGGGAAGACATTTTGCACGCTCAGTTGTCTTGGGTAGTGTTCAGACTAAGTTTTTATTAACTGTCACTCTGATATGCTCTCTGTCCTCATTTTCTGCTCAGGCTTTCGTTGATTCTGGAGCAGCTATTAACCTGATGGATTATGATTTTGCTAAACGTTGTGGGTTTTCCTTGATACCCCTACAGAAGTCTATTCCTTTACTGGGGATCGATTCTACCCCTTTGGCTGAGAATAAACCCCAGTTTTCTACTCAGGTGATAATGAGGGTTGAACCTGATCACCAGGAGTGCTGCAAATTTTTGGTTCTATATAATCTGCATGACATTATAGTGCTGGGTTTCCCTTGGTTACAGTCTCATAATCCTGTTTTGGATTGGAAATCTGTGTCTGTAACCAGTTGGGGCTGCCAATGTGTTAGTGCCAACACTCCTGTTTTTTCTGCCTCCCCCCAGGCTGAGGATGTTCCTGACTTTTTGTTTGATTTTTCTGATGTGTTTAGCGAAAGTAAATCTGCATCCTTACCTCCCCATAGGAGCTATGACTGCGCTATTGAATTAGTGCCGGTATAAATTCCCTAAAGGTCGCCTTTTTAACTTGTCTGTACCTGAACATGACGCTATGCGGTCTTATATCAAGGAATCATTGGAGAAGGGTCATATCAGACCATCCTCTTCACCCTTAGGTGCCGGTTTTTTCTTTGTGGCCAAAAAAGATGGTTCATTAAGGCCGTGTATTGATTATCGTCTCTTGAACAATATTACTGTGAAATATCAATACCCGTTACCCTTGATTTCTGACCTGTTTTCCAGGGTGAAAAACGCTACTTGGTTTACCAAGCTTGACCTCAGGGGGGCGTATAACCTTATTCGCATTAAGCACGGGGATGAATGGAAGACGGCATTTAACACCCCTGAAGGGCATTTTGAGTACCTTGTGATGCCCTTTGGGCTCACTAATGCTCCTTCCGTCTTCCAGTCCTTCATGAATGACATTTTCAGGGATTTTGTGGACAAGTTTCTGATTGTTTATTTGGATGATATCTTGATTTTTTCTAATGACTGGGACTCTCATGTGAAACATGTTCGAACTGTATTCCAGATTTTGAGAGAGAATGCTCTGTATGTGAAGGGATCAAAGTGTCTTTTTGGCGTACAGAAGATCTCATTTCTGGGATTCATTTTGTCCCCATCTGTTATTGAAATGGACCCGGTCAAGGTTCAGGCCATCTGTGATTGGGTCCAACCTACTTCATTAAAGGCTCTTCAGAGATTTTTGGGTTTTGCCAATTTTTATCGTAAATTTATTGGTAATTTCTCTGTTATTGTTAAACCATTAACTGATTTGACCAGAAAGGGTTCTGATGTGGTGAATTGGCCTCCTGAGGCAGTCTCTGCATTTCAGGAACTTAAGCAGAGATTCACTTCTGCTCCTGTTCTACGGCAGCCTGATGTTTCTCTGCCATTTCAGGTGGAGGTTGATGCCTCTGAAATTGGGGCAGGTGCCGTTTTGTCCCAAAAAGATCCAGAGACCTCTAAAAGTAACCCTTGTGCCTTTTTCTCTCGAAAATTTTCTCCTACTGAACGTAATTATGACGTGGGTAATCGGAGTTATTGGCCATGAAGTGGGCTTTTGAAGAGTGGAGACATTGGCTGGAGGAGCCAAACATCAGGTGGTGGTCCTTACGGACCATAAGAATCTGGTCTATCTGGAATCTGCCAAGCGACTCAATCCTAGACAGGCCAGGTGGGCCTTGTTTTTCACACGTTTTAATTTTGTGGTTTCCTTTCTTCCTGGCACTAAGAATGTTAAGGCGGATGCCCTCTCGAGGAGTTTCCTTGCGGACTCTCCTGAGCTATCTGATCCCTCTGTTATTTTGAAGGAGGGTGTAGTTCTTTCCGCCATCTCGCCCAATTTGAGACTTGCTCTGGAGGGGTGTCAGGAGGATAGGCCCGAGCGCTGCCCTGTTGGAAAATTGTTTGTCCCGGACCAATGGAAAAAGAGTGTGATGTCTGAGATTCATTGTTCCGCATTGGCTGGGCATCCCGGAATTTTTGGTACCAGAGACTTGTTAGTCGGTCCTTTTGGTGGCCTACCTTGTCTCGCGATGTCAGGGAATTTGTGCAGTCCTGCGGGACTTGCTCTCGCTCCAAGCCTTGCTCTCGCTCTAGTGGTTTGTTGATGCCATTGCCTGTGCCCAAGAGACCATGGACCCATATCTCTATGGATTTCATTTCCGATCTTCCTGTTTCTCAGAGAATGACCACCATCTGGGTAATTTGTGATAGGTTTTCCAAAATGATACATCTTGTGCCATTACCTAAGTTGCCTTCCTCCTCTGAATTGGTGCCGTTGTTCCTTCAGCACGTGGTTCGTTTACACGGCATTCCTGAGAACATTGTGTCTGACAGAGGAGTCCAGTTTGTTTCCAGATTTTGGAGGACTTTTTGTTCTAAACTGGGTGTTCAATTGTCTTTCTCCTCGGCATTTCATCCTCAGACCAATGGTCAAACTGAGAGAACAAACCAGACATTGGAGACTTATCTAAGATGCTTTGTGTCTGCTGATCAGGATGACTGGGTCTCTTTTTTGCCTTTGGCTGAGTTTGCTCTTAATAATAGGGCTAGCTCTGCCACTTTGATGTCTCCGTTTTTCTGTAATTCTGGGTTTCACCCTCGATTTTCTTCAGGACAGACGGAGGCTTCTGTCTGTCCAGGTGTTGACTCTGTTGTTGAGCGTATGCAGCAGATTTGGGACCAGGTAGTGGAGAGGTTGTCCCTCTCTCAGGAGAGGCCCAGCGGTTTGCTAACCGGCATAGGACTGATGGTCCTCGGTTTAAAGTGGGGGACTTGGTCTGGTTGTCCTCAAAGAATATTCCTATGAGAGTAGCATCTCCTAAATTTAAGCCTAGGTTCATTGGACCTTATAAGATCATGGAGATTATTAATCCTGTTTCTTTTCGTTTGCTTCTTCCAGGGACATTTAAGATCCATAACGTGTTCCACAAGTCCTTGTTGAAGAGGTTTGTTGAGCCAGTGGTTCCTGCTGCTGTGCCTCCTGACCCTGTTTTGGTTGAGGGCAATCTGGAGTATGTGGTTGAGAAAATATTGGATTCTCGTTTTTCTAGACGAAGACTCCAGTATTTGGTTAAATGGAGAGGTTATGGTCAGGAAGATAATTCTTGGGTGTTTGCTTCGGACATCCATGCTAGGAGACTGATCCGTGCGTATCATAGAACTCATCCTGACCGACCTGGTTGCTCAAATGAGGGTTCGGTGACCCCTCCTCAAGGGGGGGTACTGTTGTGAATGGGTTTGAGATGAGTTCTGAGCAGAGGCTCCCTCTGGTGGTTACAAGCGGTACTAGTGAGGATTGTGAGGACTGGGAATCAGGTGTTACTGATTGGTCTTATTTAAGGGAATCATTTTCCCATCAGGGTTGCCGGTGATCAATTGTTCTGGTCTGAATCCTTCTTTCCAGTTTCCCTTGTAGCCTGCTGTGTCGTGTCTGCATCTCCTGCTATCAGATAAGACAATTTCTTATTTTGTGTTTTTGCTATATTTTTGCATTTGGTCCTGCACTTCTGTGGGGGCCTTCTGGGTCCCCTCCGGGGGCTTTTGCCCTCTCAGTTTAGTTCAGCCACTGTGTTTTGTACTTTTGCTTTTTCCAGTTTTTTCAGTGGCTGCTGTTTTTGTTACACCAGAGAGCTAATTTAGGTGGTAGAGGTCGTGTGATCTCAGGTGATTTTGAAATTAGTAGAGTTGGTGTTTTTCAGGGTTTTCTGGGATTGCAGTAAGTACCCTTCCTGTCCTTTTCTATTTAGATAGTTTGGGCCCCAGCGTTTGCTCATACTATTTTCTTTCTGTGTCAGTATTTCCTCTTGTCTAACCGCCATTACATGTTTGGGGCTTTCTATTATCTTTGGGTTCTGCTACGGGCAGATAGCTTTCCTATTTCTATCTTTAGGTGTAGTTAGTTTCTCAGGCTGTGACGAGGAGTCTAGGACCAACGTAGGAACGCTCCACGGCTGCCTCTAGTTTGTGGTGGTTAGTCAGGGTACTGCAATCCCATAGATTCCAACTGCTCTGGTGTATTTCCTTTTTTACCTGCACTCCTCAGCTACCGTAACATAACAGACAGCCCTTGAGATATTTGTAGACAGCTATTAAGTCTCCTCTCAGTCTTCTTTTTTGCAAGCTAAACATTCCAAATCCTGCAACCGTTCCTCATAGGAAATGGTTTGCAGACCGGTCACCATTCTGGTGGCTCTTCTCTGAACTTGCTCCAGTTTGTTGATGTCTTTTTTAAAATGTGCCCAAAACTGGACACAGTATTCCAGATGAGGTCTGACCAAAGAGGAGTAGAGGGCAATAATGACCTCACGTGATCTAGACTGTATGCTTCTGTTGATACATCCTAGAATTGTATTTGCCTTTTTTGCTGCTGCATCACACTGTTGACTCATGTTCAGTCTGTGATCAATTAGTATACCCAAGTCTTTTTCACATGTGCTGTTACTTAGCCCTATTCCTCACATTTTGTATATGCTTTTTTCATTTTTATTGCCCAGATGTAGTACTTTGCATTTTTCCCTGTTAAAAACCATTCTGTTAGTTGCTGCCCACTGCTCCAGTTTATTTATATCTTTTTGAATCCTCTCTCTCTTCTCTAGTATTAGCTACCCCTCCTAGCTTTGTGTCATCAGCAAATTTGATCAGTTTACCCTCAATTCCTTCATCTAAATCATTGATAAAGATGTTAAACAATACAGGGCCCAAAACAGAGCCTTGTGGTACCCCACTTGAGACATTCTTCCAACTGGATGTGCAGCCATTTACGACCACTCTGAGTCCGATCACTAAGCCAGTTATGAATCCACCTAACAGTTGCCTTGTCCATTCCATACTTAGTCATTTTTTCAATAAGGATTGTGTGAGATACTTTGTCAAATGCTTTGCTGAAGTCAAGATATACTATATCTACAGCATTTCCCTGATCCACCCAGTCAGTGATTCTGTCATAGAAGGAAATTAAGTTAGTCTGACATGACTTATTAGTTACAAACCCATGCTGACTCTGTTTAATCACTTCATTCTTATGCAGGTACTTACATACATGTTCTTTAATAATTTGTTCAAAGATTTTTCCTGGCATAGAAGTCAGACTCACCGGCCTGTAGTTCCCTGGGTCCACCTTCTTCCCCTTTTTGAAGATAGGAACAACATTTGCTCTTCTCCAGTCTTCTGGGACTTCTCCTGTTCTCCAAGAATTTTCAAAGATTATAGACAGTGGTTCAAGAATTTCTTCTGCTATCTCATTCAGTACCCTGGGGTGTAATTCATCTGGACCTGGAGACTTGAATTCATTTAGGTTAGCTAAGTGTTTCCTCACTGTCTTTCTGGTTATAGATATCCTGGATTCTTCTATTCCTTTAATAGGACAGTGAAGATCAGTTGATGTTACATTTCCTTTCTGAGAGAAAACAGATGCAAAATAGGAATTTAAAAGTTCAGCCTTCTCAACATCCTTTCTTACCATTTCATCATTTTCATCCTGTAAAAATCCTATAGCATCTTTGACTTTTTTTTTACTTTTGATGTATCCCCAAAATCCTTTTTTGTTGCTTTTGACATCTCTTGCAAGCCTTAATTCATTGTCAGCTTTAGATAATCTGATTTGTGCCCTGCAGGTTCTGCAGATGGCATTATATTCTTCTTTAGATAAGCCTCCCTATTTCCATTTGATAAACATTTCTTTCTTCCTTTTTAGCATGTGTTTAAGTTCTGTGTTCATCCATAATGGTTTCCTTAAATGCTTCCTATTCTTCCCTCTTTTTGGAATTGTTAACGATTGTGCTTTGAGAATCTCATTTTTCAAGATGTCCCATCCTTCCTGGACATTTTTGTCCTTAAGGATATCCTGCCATTGGATCCCTCCAATTCTCTTTCTGAGTCCCTTAAAATCTGCCTTTCTGAAATCTAACCTTGACGTCTGAGTCTTCACAGGTCTTCCTCCTCTTGCTATCCAAAATTCTAAAATAGCATGGTCACTACCTCCTAGGGTCCCAGCCACTCTTACCTCCTCAACCATTTCCTCCCTGTTTATAAGGATTAGATCCAAGGTAGCAGATCCCCTTGTTTTCTCCTCTACCTTTTGAAAGATAAAGTTGTCAGCAAGAGAGGATAAGAATTTCCTTGACCTGTTAGTTTTGCCTGAGAGAGATTCCCAACAAATGTCTGGATAGTTGAAATCTCCCATGACCACTATGTCATATTTTTTGGAGAACTTGGCCATTTGATGCATAAAGAGTTCATCCATTACTTCAGCTTGCATAGGCGGCCTGTAGTAAAATGCCTATAATGGTGTCCTTTCCATTGTTCTGTCCTTGTATTCTTACCCAAACAGTTTCCACAGAACTCCCAGTCTCTGAAGCTTGGATCTCTGTGCAGATATACGCTTTTCTAACAAACAATGCGACACCTCCTCCTCGTTTATCAAGTCTGTTTCTTGCAAATAAGTTGTATCCTTCTAGCCTTGTATTCCAATCATGTGTATCGTCCCACCAAGTTTCAGTGATTCCAATGACATCATACTTCTTCTCCTGCGTTAGTAGTTCCAGTTCTCCTTGTTTGTTGCCCATGCTTTGTGCATTTGTATAAAAACATTTTAGTTTGTGATTGGTTTCTCTTCCTCCAATATTTTTATTATTTAGATTGTTTTGTCTTCGTTCTTCCTTTCCACTTCTAATAGCTGAGTTCTCAATAGCATTTGTCAAGTGTATGGATTTTTCTGGCGTTTTGCTTCCCTTCCCACATTGTTCTAGTTTAAAGCTCTCCTGATGAGTGTAGCAAGGCGACTTCCAAATACATGTTTTCCAGTCTTCGTAAGGTGCACCCCATCTCTAGCAAGTAGTCCATCGTATAGTTAATTCACTCCGTGATCCAGAAATCCAAATCCTTGCTGACGGCACCATCGACGTAGCCAGTTGTTCACCTGCAGAATCTTATTCCACCTCCTTGTTCCATGGCCATCCACTGGGAGGATGGATGAGAAGACCACCTGCGCTCCCAGTTCTTTCACTTTCTTGCCTAAGTTTTCAAAGTCACTGCAGATGGTTTCCAGGTCACTTCTTGTGGTGTCATTTGTCCCCACATGTATTAGCAGGAATGGGTAGTCATCTTTAGGTCTGAAGAGTCCTGATATCCTGTCAGACACATCTTTAATTTTTGCACCTGGAAGACAGCACATTTCTCTTAAGGTGAAATCTCTTGAGTATTGCCGTACTACTCCCGGGCACTGACCGAGTATAGCCGTACTACTCCCGGGCACTGACCGTGTATAGCCGTACTACTCCCTGGCACTGACCGTGTATAGCCGTACTACTCCCTGGCACTGACCGTGTATAGCCGTACTACTCCCTGGCACTGACCGTGTATAGCCGTACTACTCCCTGGCACTGACCGTGTATAGCCGTACTACTCCCTGGCACTGACCGTGTATTGCCGTACTACTCCCGGGCACTGACCGAGTATAGCCGTACTACTCCCGGGCACTGACCGTGTATAGCCGTACTACTCCCTGGCACTGACCGTGTATAAGCCGTACTACTCCCTGGCACTGACCGTGTAGAGCCGTACTACTCCCGGGCACTGACCGTGTACAGCCGTACTACTCCCGGGCACTGACCGTGTACAGCCGTACTACTCCCGGGCACTGACCGTGTACAGCCGTACTACTCCCGGGCACTGACCGTGTACAGCCGTACTACTCCCGGGCACTGACCGTGTACAGCCGTACTACTCCCGGGCACTGACCGTGTACAGCCGTACTACTCCCGGGCACTGACCGTGTACAGCCGTACTACTCCCGGGCACTGACCGTGTATAGCCCTACTACTCCCGGGCACTGACCGTGTATAGCCATACTACTCCCGGGCACTGACCGTGTATAGCCATACTACTCCCGGGCACTGACAGTGTATAGCCATAATACTCCCGGGCACTGACCGTGTATAGCCGTACTACTCCTGGGCACTGACCGTGTATAGCCGTACTACTCCTGGGCACTGACCGTGTATAGCCGTACTACTCGCGGGCACTGACCGTGTACAGCCGTACTACTCCCGGGCACTGACCGTGTATAGCCATACTACTCCCGGGCACTGACAGTGTATAGCTGTACTACTCACGGGCACTGACAGTGTATAGCAGTACTACTCCCGGGCACTGACCGTGTATAGCCGTACTACTCCCGGGCACTGACCGTGTATAGCCATACTACTCCCGGGCACTGACAGTGTATAGCCGTACTACTCCCGGGCACTGACCGTGTATAGCCGTACTACTCCCGGGCACTGACCGTGTATAGCCGTACTACTCCCGGGCACTGACAGTGTATAGCCATACTACTCCCGGGCCGGGCACTGACCGTGTATAGCCGTACTATTCCCTGGCACTGACCGTGTATAGCCATACTACTCCCGGGCACTGACCGTGTACAGCCGTACTACTCCCGGGCACTGACCGTGTATAGCCGTACTACTCCCAGGTACTGACCGTGTATAGCCGTACTACTCCCGGGCACTGACCGTGTATAGCCGTACTATTCCCGGGCACTGACCGTGTATAGCCGTACTACTCCCGGGCACTGACCGTGTATAGCCGTACTACTCCCGGGCACTGACCGTGTATAGCCGTACTACTCCCGGTACTGACCGTGTATAGCCGTACTACTCCCGGGCACTGACCGTGTATAGCCGTACTACTCCCGGGCACTGACAGTGTATAGCCGTACTACTCCCGGGCACTGACCGTGTATAGCCGTACTACTCCCGGGCACTGACCGTGTATAGCCGTACTACTCCCGGGCACTGACCGTGTATAGCCATACTAACTCCCGGACACTGACAGTGTATAGCCATACTACTCCCGGACACTGACAGTGTATAGCCATACTACTCCCGGGCACTGACAGTGTATAGCCATACTACTCCCGGGCACTGACAGTGTATAGCCATACTACTCCCGGGCACTGACCGTGTATAGCCATACTACTCCCGGGCACTGACCGTGTATAGCCATACTACTCCCGGCACTGACCGTGTATAGCCATACTACTCCCGAGCACTGACCGTGTATAGCCATACTACTCCCGGCACTGACCGTGTATAGCCATACTACTCCCGGGCACTGACCGTGTATAGCCATACTACTCCCGGGCACTGACCGTGTATAGCCATACTACTACTCCCGGGCACTGACCGTGTATAGCCATACTACTCCCGAGCACTGACCGTGTATAGCCGTACTACTCCCGGACACTGACAGTGTATAGCCATACTACTCCCGGGCACTGACAGTGTACAGTCATGGCCAAAAGTTTTGAGAATGACACAAATATTAATTTTTACAAAGTCTACTGCGTCACTTTTTCTAATGGCAATTTGCATATACTCCAGAATGTTATAAAGAGTGATTCAGCTTGACAGCAATTACTTGCAAAGTCAATATTTGGCAAGAAAATGAACTTTATCCCCCAAAACACATTTCAACATCATTGCAGCCCTGCCTTAAAAGGACCAGCTAACCTCTTTTCAGTGATTGCTCCATTAACACAGGTGTGGGTGTTGATGAGGACATGGCTGGAGATCAATCTGTCATGATTAAGTAAGAATGACACCACTGGACACTTTAAAAGGAGGCTGGTGCTTGGCATCATTGTTTCTCTTCTGTTAACCATGGTTATCTCTAAAGAAACACATGCAGTCATCATTGCAATGCACAAAAAAGGCCTAACAGGGAAGAGTATCGCAGCTAGAAAGATTGCACCTCAGTCACCAATCTATCGCATCATCAAGAACTTCAAGGAGAGAGGTTCCATTGTTGCCAAAAAGGCTCCAGGGCGCCCAAGAAAGACCAGCAAGCGCCAGGACCGTCTCTTAAAAGTGTTTCAGCTGCGGGATCGGGCTACCAGCAGTGCAGAGCTTGCTCAGGAATGGCAGCAGGCAGGTATGAGTGCATCTGCACGCACTGTGAGGCGGAGACTCTTGGAGCAAGACCTGGTCTCAAGGAGGGCAGCAAAGAAGCCACTTCTCTCCAGAAAAAACATCATGTACAGACTGATATTCTGCAAAAGGTACAGGCAGTGGACTGCTGAGGACTGGGGTAAAGTTATTTTCTCTGATGAATCCCCTTTTCGATTGTTTGGGACATCAGGAAAACGCCTCATTCGGAGAAGACAAGGTGAGCGCTACCACCAGTCTTGTCTCATGCCAACTGTTAAGCATCCTGAAACCATTCATGTGTGGGGTTGCTTCTCAGCCAAGGGAATCGGCTCTCTCACAGTCTTGCCTAAAAACACAGCCATGAATAAAGAATGGTACCAGAATGTCCTCCAAGAGCAACTTCTCCCAACCCTCCAAGAGCAGTTTGGCGATCAACAATGCCTTTTCCAGCATGATGGAGCACCTTGCCATAAAGCAAAGGTGATAACTAAATGGCTCAGGGAACAAAACATAGAGATTTTGGGTCCATGGCCTGGAAACTCCCCAGATCTTAATCTCATTGAGAACTTGTGGTCAATCATCAAGAGACGGGTGGACAAACAAAAACCTAAAAATTCTGACAAAATGAAAGCATTGATTGTGCAAGAATGGACTGCTATCAGTCAGGATTTGGTCCAGAAGTTGATTGAGAGCATGCCAGGGAGAATTGCAGAGGTCCTGAAGAAGAAGGGTCAACACTGCAAATATTGACTTGCTGCATTAACTCATTCTAACTGTCAATATAAGCTTTTGTTACTCATATGTTTGCAATTATTATATTTCTGTTTGTGATAAAAACATCTGTCAAACACACATAAAAACCAGAGGGCAGCAGATCATGTGAAAATATAATATTTGTGTCATTCTCAAAACTTTTGGCCATGACTGTATAGCCATACTACTCCCGGGCACTGACCGTGTATAGCCATACTACTCCAGGGCACTGACAGTGTATAGCCATACTACTCCCGGGCACTGACAGTGTATAGCCATACTACTCCCGGGCACTGACAGTGTATAGCCATACTACTCCCGGGCACTGACAGTGTATAGCCATACTACTCCCGGGCACTGACCGTGTATAGCCATACTACTCCCGGGCACTGACCGTGTATAGCCGTACTACTCCCGGGTACTGACCGTGTATAGCCGTACTACTCCCGGCACTGACCGTGTATAGCCGTACTACTCCCGGGCACTGACCGTGTATAGCCGTACTACTCCCGGGCACTGACCGTGTATAGCCGTACTACTCCCGGGCACTGACCGTGTATAGCCTACTACTCCAGGGCACTGACCGTGTATAGCCATACTACTCCCGGGCACTGACAGTGTATAGCCATACTACTCCAGAGCACTGACAGTGTATAGCCGTACTACGCCCGGGCACTGACCGTGTATAGCCATACTACTCCCGGCACTGACCGTGTATAGCCATACTACTCCAGGGCACTGACCGTGTATAGCCGTACTACTCCCGGGCACTGACCGTGTATAGCCGTACTACTCCCGGGCACTGACCGTATATAGCCATACTACCCCCGGGTACTGACCGTGGATAGCTTCAAACATTCAAAGAAGCTTTATTGTCAGGACTAAATACACATTAGTTTTGCCAAAGCAAGTGTACAAAAGTGAATAGGGATAAGGATGTTGGGTAGGGGCAGATCTAGGGTAGGGGCTATGGAAGTCCATGGCATAGGGAGGGGTGATGGGGCGCAGGTCCGGGGTGGGGGCTATAGAAGTCCATAGCATAGGGAGGGGGGATGGGGGCAGATCCGGGGTGGGGGCTATAGAAGTCCATGGCATAGGGAGGGGGATGGGGGCAGATCCGAGGTGGGGGCTATAGAAGTCCATGGCATAGGGAGGGGGATGGGGGCAGATCCGGGGTGGGGGCTATAGAAGTCCATGGCATAGGGAGGGGGGATGGGGCAGATCCGGGGTGGGGGCTATAGAAGTCCATGGCATAGGGAGGGGTGATGGGGGCAGATCCGGGGTGGGGGCTATAGAAGTCCATGGCATATCATAGTTCTCTTTCTCGCAGTCTATGACATTCGCTCACATACCGCGCTGCTATCTCTGCTGCTCTCTCTTCTTCCCCCAGCAAGTGTAAGCTTTTCAGGGGATATAGCTCCGGG
>JARQOD010003391.1:0-65488 GCA_033576555.1 Oophaga sylvatica | reverse complement strand
TGGCGGATGCTTTAGTCCAGCTCTGGGAGGAGATCCCTAAGGAGACCATCCGTCGCCTCATCAGGAGCATGCCCAGGAGTTGTAGGGAGGTCATACAGGTACCTGGAGGCTACACACACTACTGAGCACCATTTTGACTTGTGTTAAGGACATTACATTCTACTTTAATTTTGTGGGTGACTACAAATTAAATTATAAAATTTGATTTCCATTGATGATTTTTGTGATTTTGTTGTCAGCACATTCAACTTTGAACAAAACAAAGTATTCAATGAGAATATTTCATTCATTCAGATCTTGGATGTGTTATTTGAGTGTTCCCTTTATTTTTTGAGATATATATATATTATATATAATATATATATATATATATATAATATATATATATATATATATTTTTACCAATTCATGAGCCGTGTTTTGTAAAATCACAGTGGCAGGTTAGTAAAGAAAAGACAGAATATAAAAATAGAATACATAGATATCTAGATGTCGGTGACACACACAACTACATGTATTTATATCACATAGATACAAGAAAAAATGTAAAATCACTGCAGGAGCTGACAGAAGAGATGGATTACATACAATAAATAGAAATAGAATAGGTAGATATATAGATGTCTGTCACAAATACAATTAGTACAGTGAGTGCAGCTTACTGTACATGTATTTAATAAACGATTTTTCGAAAAAAAAAATGGCGTGGGCTCCAGCACAATTTTCGTAACAAGCAGAGGGAAAGCCGATGGCTGGGGTCAGATGTTTATAGCCTGGGAAGGGGGTAATAACCATGGAGCTTCCCAGGTTACTAATATCAGCTCAGTCACAACTGTATACTTAGCCTTTACTGGCTATTAAAATGAGGGCCACAAAATAAGAAAAAAAGTGATGTGGGGTCTCCATATAATAACCAGCAAAGGCTAGGCAGACAACTGGGGGCTGATATTAATAGCCTAGGAAGGGGCCATGGACAATGCCCCCCAGGGATAAAAACATCACCTCTCAAGTCACCCCAGAAAAGGCACATCTCTAAGATACGACAATTCTGGCACTTAGCCTCGCTCTTCCCACTTGGCCTGTAGGGATGGCAAGTGGGGTGATAGTTGGGGGGTGGGGGTTGATGCCATCTTTGTATTGTCAGGTGACATCAAGCCCTGAGGTTAGTTATAGAGAGAAGTCAATAAGAAGCCCCCATTACTAACCCCATAATCACATTGTAAGAAAACACAGACACCCAGAAAAAAAGCCCTTTAATTGAAAGAATGACACAGACTCCTTTAATATTCTTAATTAAACAATACATACGACCTCACCTATTCCCCCAATGCCCTCATCATCTGCAAAAGAGGTAAAAAAAAAAAAAAAAAAAGAACAATATTCCTCACCTTTCCGCAGAGATGCTTTTAATCCATTTGTCCCACGAAAGGTCCATATGTAGCCTGTCATCCAGTAGACACTGGCTGATAACTGCAATTCCCTGTGAGGTCACCGCAAGAGTGAGAAAGTTCTCCTGTTACGTGATGCAGTCTGACAGGTCCTGCGAGTTCACAGCCAATGAACTCACTTCACCTTTCTGATGTCAATGCAAGCGCCGTGGGAACATTTCCCACTTCGCTCGTGCCAACGTCACATAGGTGAAGTGAGTTCATTGGCTATGAACTCGCAGGACCTGTCAGACAGCACCGCGAGCAGGAGAACTTTCTCACGCTCACGGTACCCTCAGAGAAGGAATAGCAGTTCACAGGGAGACACTGAGCACGCAGTGCTCAGTGTCTAGTGGATGACAGGCTGTATGGACGCACCATGCTTCCATGCAGCTTGCCATCTAGATGTAGCAGAGACAAATGGATTATGGATTAAAAGCATCTCTGCAGAAAGGTGAGGAATATAGTTCTTTTTTTTACCTCTTTTGCAGATGATGAGGGCATTGGTCGTGAACTCGCAGGACCCAACACTTGAGGTGTTAGGGCACTGCCTCGTAGACCACAGATGATATGGTAGTGACACAATTCTAGGTGGGAGATCAAAGTGACAATTCCACTCTGTCGCCCTCAAAAGCCGTAACTGAAAAGAAAAAGGGAAATCATTAATAAAAAAAAATAAAACCTAAGGCAGAAACCGGCCTGGGCTGTCCAGATCTGTGCCTGCCTCTTGACACTAAAGGGTATGCCACACTAAGCGAGATCGCTAACGAGATCACTAAAACGTCACTATTTAGCGATCTCGTTAGCGACCTCGTTGTGTGTGGCATGTAGCAACGATGTGGCCCCTGCTGTGATGTCGCTGATCGTTCACTAGCGTTCTGAACCGTTTTTTGATCGTTGGCGTCCCGCTGGTGAGCCTATATCGCTGTGTTTTGGCACCTTTTGCGAACGACGAGCGACCTCGTTTGTGACGCATATGGGGTTTTTAGCGTCACGGAGTGGATCGCAATATCTGTAAGTTCTCTTTTGCGTCACAGAGAGGATCGCATAAGTTGCAAAGCAGGCTAGCAGGATGCAGAGAGCAGGAGCGATGCTGGAAATTCCTATGAATCAGAAGCGCTCAGTACATGCTAATAACAGATCCTAACGACCGCCAAAGTTATTAAAAAATTCTCCGTGTCTTGAGGACGCTTTCAACTCTGCTCTTATTATCTCCTTCAGGCTTTCGGTGAAATCTGGAGTCTCCTCCGCTATCTAAAAAGGGAAGGGGCATAGGGGGGGTTTACTATGTTATCCCATGCCCCTGCCCTTCCCCTTAAAAATGCCCTACCGTCTGTTGCATGCACGGCTGGCACAACCTCTTAGGGCAAGCGTCAGGCAGAGGGCAAGCGCAAAAGGCACATTCCCTGTGCTTGCTTTTCACCGAACACTTCTTCCCCTAGTAACAGAGAAAATGGGGAAAAACTGTATTACTGGGTATTCTAAATCTGACGATCTCTTACCCAGATTGTACAGCAGTAGGTACCGGATCACGGGGAGGGGCTTTTTCCCAGCTGCGGAACTTCTGCGGCTGGTGCTCCTGGCCATTGAAGAGGAGCGCTCTGTCTGCTGCTGCTGCTGGCTCTCCTGTTGCACCGAGGGAGCTTCTGCAGTGTCCATCATGAAAATGGGGCAGAAGCGCTTTACCTCTTTCCTAGGCTCCTTATATCCTCCCCCGATATCCGGATCAGCAGGTCTGGCCAGGGTCCACCCCCTCCTACTCCCCCGCCCCCCCCTGCACCTCCCCGCCGTCCCCACAGCAGGCGCCGTCCGACGATGCAGCCGCCAAAATTTTCAAAAACGCCGGCCGGCGTCTCACTTCCGGTTCCGGTGGTGGAGACTCCGCCCCCTTTTTTCCCCCGTTTCGCACGGACCGACGGAGGTAAGCATAATCCCCCGCTGCATCGCCCCTCCGAGCGGAGATCTCCCCCGACCCCAGCCGTGCTGCTGCAACAGCGGCGCACGACTGAATTTTCAAAAACCCCGCCGCGCCGTCCATAGCAGTGACGCGCGGCGGGAAATTCAAAACCGCCCGCCGCGCCGTCCATAACAGTGACGCGCGGCGGGAAATTCAAAAAAACCCCCGCCGCGCCGTTCACAGCAGTGACGCGGCGGGAAATTCAAACTTTTAAAATTTTTTTTTTTTTTTTTTTAAAAATCACGGCTGCACCCTCAAGAGGCCCCCACCATGACAGGACCACAGGAGAGGACAGGGAGAAGGCATCGGACCAGGGAGAGGGGGGGGAATACTTACCTACCGGCGCTGGCTGGGAGACAGAGATCCTCTGGATACTGCTCCACCTGCTCCGCACACTGCCGTGGAATCCTACCCGGACCCACCGTGGCGCTTCCAGGGGCTCCGCACCGGCCGAGGTAGGAGATTCCCCCCCGCTACCTGGGTCGACCGGCCGGCCTGGGTCCTCCTGAAGATCTTCATCTGTAGGAAACCCGTCCTTTAGGAACAGGAAACCAACTGATGTGTGGGAGAGGTGCCGCCCTTTTATATCTGTAGGTTTCCTGTTCCTAAGGGGCGGATCCCCTCTCTCTGTAGTGCTGTCATGGACGTTCGAATAAATTCCTATGAATCAGAAGCGCTCAGTACATGCTAATAACAGATCCTAACGACCGCCAAAGTCATTAAAGAGATCGCTGACCGCTGATGAGTCGTTTATGAGATCTCCTGTTTGGCAGCTACTAGCGACCTAAAAGCGATCACACCAACGATCTCGTTAGCTTGCGTCGTTATCGAGATCGCTAACGAGATCGCTAAGTGTGGCAGTACCTTAAGCTAAAACAGATAAGCTTCATGCCAGTTGGTGGTACCATCCTCTACGTGGGGAGGGGTGGGGGGGGGGGGGGGGAGACCTGCATTTTTTTTTTTGCATAGCATAAGCAGCATACACCCATGTTTTTTTGTGTGCCGCAGTGAAGCATTAAACCCCATACACCAACCAGAGGGACACAGCATAACCCCCACAATCATGAACTTCCACCTCACACTAATCAGTGGACCCCACAGTATAAACCCAAAAAAGCACTCACAATGCCCCCTCCCCCAAGCGCAAATCCCCAGATGTCCCCTTACCCCCTGAAGGTTGAATCCCCATCATATGCCCCCACCCCCAAGCACCACCCGTCCCCAAGTATAAATCTCCCCATCGGATGTCCACCCCACCAAGCATTACTCCCATTGGATGCCACCCACCCCGCTTCCCAAGCATAAACCCCCAGCATAAATCCTCATCAGACCTCCACCCCCCTCAAGCATAAACACCATAAGATGTTCACCCCCCAAAGCATTACTCATATCGGACGCCACCCAAGCATAAACCCTTATCGGACATCCACTCCCCCCCCAGCATTAACCCTCATCGGACATCCACTCCCCCAGCATAAACCCCCATCGGACCCACCCTCCCTAAGCATAAAACCCCATCGGACCTACCCTCCCCAAGCATAAACCAGACCCGGCAACCGTGCATTAAATCTCTATCCCCAGGGTCCAAACAGACCCAGCAAGCGTGCATTAACTCTCCACTCGGAGCCAAACCAGACCCGGCAAGCGTGCATTAACCCCCCCCAGGGCCCAACAAGATCCCACAAGCGTGAATTAATCCCCCTTCTCCCCAGGGTCCAATAAAACCCTGCAAACCAAATCTGTACCCCCCCGGGGCCAACCAGACCCCGCAAGTGTGCATTATCTCCCCCCCAGGACACAACCAGACCCCACAAGCATGCATTAACCCCCTCCCAGGGCCCAACAAGACTCCACAAGCGTGCATTAATCTCCCCCAGGTCACCCCCAAACAAGCAGGTCGCCCCCCACTAAAAGGGGTCCACTCCATAAGCAGCAGGTCACACCCAAATCCCACCACAGGGGTACCCCCAAAACCCACCAAAAGCAGGTTGCCCCCACACTAAAAGGGGTCCACTCCGTAAGCAGGTCACCCCCATATCCCACACACGGGGGTCCCTCAATAGCCAGCAGCAGGTCACCCCCCCAAACCTCACCACAAGCAGGTCGCCCCACACTAAAATGAGTCCACTACGTAAGCAGCAGGTCCCCACCAAACCCCACCACATTAACCAGCAGCAGGTCACCCACCCCAAACAGGTCGCCCCCACTAAAAGGGGTCCCCCAAGAACCAGCAGCAGGTGGCCCCCCAAACAGATCACCACCAAATCCCACCACAGGGGTCCCCTCAATAGCCATCAGCAGGTCGCCCTCAAATCCCACCACAGGGGTCCCCCTAATAGCCAGCAGCAGGTCACCCTGCACTAAAAGGGGTACAACCAGTAAGCAGCAGGTCACCCCCCCAACCCCACCAGAAGGGTCCCCCCAATTGCCAGCAGCAGGTCACCCCCCCAAACCCCACCACAGGGATCCACCCAAACCCCATCACCTCTGGTAATGGTGTGCTGCACCTTGCTAAAACAGAACACGTGGGTCACCACCCAAAACACTCACCCCCAAATTCCAGCACAGGGTCGCATGTTTTTTAGGGGCACCCCGCAAACTCCACCACAGGGTCGCACGTTTTCCACCCTGAAACACTAACCTCTATGAGCCATGGCGTCTCGCAAGGTAATGGCGTGACGCCTTGCTAAAATAGAACACGCCCACAACATCACACTAGCCCCCTTGATGATTATTTACATACCCCCTCACACCAGCCCCCTGGATGCCCCTCTACATACCCCAGGCCCCCTCACAGCAGCCCTTTGGATGCCCCCCTACATACCCCCTCACAGCAGCCCCCTGGATGCCCCCCTACATACCCCATGCCCCCTCACAGCAGCCCTCTGGATACATACCCCCTCACATCACCCCCTGGATGCCCCTCTGCATACCCCATGCCTCCTCACATCCGCCCCCTGGATGCCCCCCTACTTACCCCCTCACATCAGCCCCCTGGATGCCCCTCTGCATACCCCATGCCTCCTCACATAAGCCCCCTGGATGCCCCCCTACATACCCCATGCCCCCTCACAGCAGCCCCTTGGATGCCTCTACATACCCCATGCCCTCTCACATCACCCCCTGGATGTCCCCTACATACCCCATGCCTCCTCACCACCTATGCCCTGTCCCCCTGGGATGCCCCCCCCTGTCTCACATAATACCCCATGCCTCCTCACAGCAGCCCCTGGATATGCCCCCTACATACCCCATGACCTCCTCACAGCAGCCCCCTGTACATACCCCATGCCTCCTCACAGCAGCTTCCCTCCTAAGGATCCCCCCACTCAGCCCCCTGTACATACCCCATGCCTCCTCACACACGTCCCCCCCCCCTGGATTGCCCCTCCCACACATCGAGCCCCCTGTACATACTCCATGCCTCCTCACATGGCAGCCCCCTGTACATACCCCATGCCTCCTCACAGCAGCCCCCCGAAAACCCCCCCACATCAGCCCCCTGTACATACCCCATGCCTCCTCACAGCAGCCCCCCGATGCCCCCCCCCATCGTCCAGCCCCTTGGATGCCCCCTGTACATACCCCCATGCCTCCTCACACAGTCCCCTGGATGCCCTCTGCATACTCCATGCCCCCTCACAGCAGCCCCCTGGATGTCTCTACAACATTTATTCACGTGGATCTCCCCACCCCAGTCCAGACAAGCTCAGGATCAGCATCAGTCCTCACAGCAGCACATCAGCGTCCTCCCAGGGCACAGTGCACACAGCTCAGTACAGGATCCACAGCACAACTCCGGGATCCTCCTCACAGCCTCCTGTCCCTGCGCGTGCCCCTACACAATGTAGTCCACATATATGGCTGCTCTGTGCGCACAGGACCTATGATGAGGTCACAGGGGGAGGAGTCAGGGTCATGTGCCATACACCACATATATGGCTGCTCTGTGCGCACAGGACCTGTGAAGAGGTCACTGGGGGGAGGAGTCAGGGTCATGTGCCGCACCCCACATATATGGCTGCTCTGTGTGCACAGGACCTGTGATGAGGTCACAGGGGGAGGAGTCAGGGTCACATGCCGCACTCCACATATATGACTGCTCTGTGCGCACAGGACCTGTGATGAGGTCACAGGGGGAGGAGTCAGAGTCATGTGCCACAAGCCACATATATGGCTGCTCTGTGCCCACAGGACCTGTGATGAGGTCACAGGGGGAGGAGTCAGAGTCATGTGCCACAGGCCACATATATGGCTGCTCTGTGCGCACAGGACCTGTGATGAGGTCACAGGGGGAGGAGTCAGGGTCACTGCCGCACACCACATATATGACTGCTCTGTGTGCACAGGACCTGTGATGAGGTCACAGGGGAGGAGCCAGATTCATGTGCCACACGCCACATATATGGCTGCTCTGTGCGCACAGGACCTGTGATGAGGTCACAGGGGGAGGAGTCAGAGTCAGTGCCATAAACCACATATATGGCTGCTCTTTGCACACAGGACCTGTGATGAGGTCACAGGGGAGGAGTCAGGATCACGTGCCGCACCCCACATATATGGCTGCTCTGTGTGCACAGGACCTGTGATGAGGTCACAGGGGGAGGAGTCAGGGTCACATGCCGCACTCCACATATATGACTGCTCTGTGCGCACAGGACCTGTGATGAGGTCACAGGGGGAGGAGTCAGAGTCATGTGCCACAAGCCACATATATGGCTGCTCTGTGCCCACAGGACCTGTGATGAGGTCACAGGGGAGGAGTCAGAGTCATGTGCCACAGGCCACATATATGGCTGCTCTGTGCGCACAGGACCTGTGATGAGGTCACAGGGGGAGGAGTCAGGGTCACTGCCGCACACCAATATATGACTGCTCTGTGTGCACAGGACCTGTGATGAGGTCACAGGGGAGGAGCCAGATTCATGTGCCACACGCCACATATATGGCTGCTCTGTGCGCACAGGACCTGTGATGAGGTCACAGGGGGAGGAGTCAGAGTCAGTGCCATAAACCACATATATGGCTGCTCTTTGCACACAGGACCTGTGATGAGGTCACAGGGGGAGGAGTCAGGGTCACTGCCGCACACCACATATATGGCTGCTCTTTGCACACAGGACCTGTGATGAGGTCACAGGGGGAGGAGTCAGGGTCACTGCCGCACACCACATATATGACTGCTCTGTGTGCACAGGACCTGTGATGAGGTCACAGGGGGAGGAGCCAGATTCATGTGCCCACACCACATATATGGCTGCTCTGTGCGCACAGGACCTGTGATGAGGTCACAGGGGGAGGAGTCAGAGTCAGTGCCATAAACCACATATATGACTGCTCTTTGCACACAGGACCTGTGATGAGGTCACAGGGGGAGGAGTCAGGGTCACTGCCGCACACCACATATATGACTGCTCTGTGTGCACAGGACCTGTGATGAGGTCACAGGGGGAGGAGCCAGATTCATGTGCCACACGCCACATATATGGCTGCTCTGTGCGCACAGACCTGTGATGAGGTCACAGGGGAGGAGTCAGAGTCATGCCATAACCACATTGGCTGCTCTTTGCACACAGGACCTGTGATGAGGTCACAGGGGAGGAGTCAGGGTCACTGCCGCACACCACATATATGGCTGCTCTTTGCACACAGGACCTGTGATGAGGTCACAGGGGGAGGAGTCAGGTCACTGCCGCACACCACATATATGACTGCTCTGTGTGCACAGGACCTGTGATGAGGTCACAGGGGAGGAGCCAGATTCATGTGCCGCACACCACATATATGGCTGCTCTGTGCGCACAGGACCTGTGATGAGGTCACAGGGGGAGGAGTCAGAGTCAGTGCCATAAACCACATATATGACTGCTCTTTGCACACAGGACCTGTGATGAGGTCACAGGGGGAGGAGTCAGGGTCACTGCCGCACACCACATATATGACTGCTCTGTGTGCACAGGACCTGTGATGAGGTCACAGGGGGAGGAGCCAGATTCATGTGCCACACGCCACATATATGGCTGCTCTGTGCGCACAAGACCTGTGAAGAGGTCACAGGGGGAGGAGTCAGGGTCACATGGTGTCAGTGCTTCAACAGGCACTCCTCATACAGCTGGAGCAGTGTGTGGTGACTCAGTACAGACCGTGCAGCAGTGCGGTTTCCTCCGATTGTCGGCTCTTGTGAGCAGGCCCCTGCTCCTCGGGTGTAACCTTTATATTTGAGGCGGTTTTGTCCTTTCTGAATCAGTAAGTGCTGTGAGCTGTGACGGCTGAAGATTATCACACCACACCACACTGTACAACCACACTGTACACACACACACTATACACACCACACAACGTACACACTACACACCACACTGTACACACCACACACACTGTACACACCACACACACTGTCACACACACCGTACACACCACACACACTGTACACACCACACACACTGTACACCACCACACACTACACCAACGTACACACCACACACTGTACACACCACACAACACACTACACACCACACACGTACACACTCACACCACACACTGTACACACCACACTCTGTACACACCACACACACTGTACACACCACACACACTGTACACACACCACACACTATACACGCAACGTACACACCACACACTGTACACACCACACACACCTGTACACACCACACACTGTACACACCAACGTACACACCGTACACACACGTACACACTGTACACACCACGTACACACTGTACACACCACACAACGTACACACACCACACACACACTGTACACATCACACACACTGTACACACCACATATACTCCACACACACTGTACACACCACATACACTGTACACTCCACACACACTGTACACTCCACACACGGTACACACCACACACTGCATACAAACTGTACACACCACCACACTGTACACACCACCACACTGTACACTCCACACACACTGTACACACCACACACACTGTACACACCACACACACCGTACACACCACACACACCGTACACGCCAACACACTGTACACACCAACACACTGTACACACCACACACACTGTACACTCCACACACACGTACACACCACACACGCATACACACTGACACACCAACACACTGTACACACCAACACACTGTACACACCAACACACTGTACACACCAACACACTGTACACACCACACACACTGTACACACCACACACACTGTACACTCCACACACACTGTACACTCCACACACACTGTACACTCCACACACACTGTACACTCCACACACACTGTACACTACCACACACACTGTACACACACACACTACACAAAACACACTGTACACTCCACACACACTGTACACACCACTCACTGTACACTCCACATACACGGTACACTCCACACACTACACTCCACACACACTGTACACACCACACACTGTGCACACCACATACGCTGTAACACACGGTACACACCACATACTGTGCACTCCACACACCGTACACACCACACACTCTGTACACTCACACTATACACACTGTACACACTTGACCCTGGAAATGTCAATTCTCGTAATCTACCCCTTCTCCCCACCCATCCCCTTCTCCCCCCACCCATGCACAATGGACACATGAGACATTTATTCTTTGGATAATAACGGCCACAGCAGCTAATTCATTTATAATTAAAAGACACTTGATGAGGTCCTCGAAGCTACAAAAGTCTGGTGATTTTCCATGGCATTGCCCACTTACTCCCAGCCATGTTTTTTACCAGCTCAGAAGCACCATGGGACTGAGGGAGAGGTTGCCTCCACACCGTAAACGTGAACCCGATGTTCCATCGCCAGGTATCACCTAAAACTCATGACCATGTGATACCAACATACCATCGCTGAGTATCACCCACATATCGTGTTAATGTGACTGAGATTCCATCGCCGGGTGTCACCCCAATATCACCAGACTACCACCACATAAACCATCCAAAGCTTCCTGCATTTCAAGAATCCCCACACCCAATTTTTACCAACTTCGAGGACCCACCAACGCCACACCGAGAGAACCTTGACCTTTTAGGTGCTCGAGACCCCACCAACTAGCAATGCTGTGGCCGTCCGTATGCCTCTTTGTAACCCTGTAATCCACAGATCCGTTCGTACTGCATTCAAGTGAACCCCATCCGCCAACCAGAAATCCTTTTCAACAAAATCCAGAACCGTATGACGTACCGCCATACCCCCATTCCGCACTACAAACTTGAATATTGTTTTATTTACCTTTACGCGGGCTTTGTTAATCCTTGGCACCGACCGCGCCCCTCACCATAATCTCCTGGGTACAATGTTAGACCACACAACTTTCAATCCTAGGAACGCCACCCATATGTTCCTCAGGTCCTTTTTAATGTTGCTAGCCAATGCCTTTCCTTAGCGAGCATCCAAGTCATTTCCCCCACATGCAATACTAAAATATCTGGGCTGTATGGAGATGAACTGCTCGCTGAAACTCGTAAATTACCCGACTCCATGCCAACCCCCTAAAATCCAGCCATCTAATCGCCGCCCTATCCCTTATGTAACCCAACTGTCTCGCGTCAGTCCGTCTGTCTGCTTGCAGCGCTCCCCAGTAAACGTATGAGTGGCCCACAATCCAAATGATAAGTGGAAATTGCCCTGTAACAAAGCAAGCATAAGTTAGTGACACATTTAGTTACCCGAAGACTTTTGCTCCCTCGTACCCATACGGTCGTACGTAAGACCGGTATCGTTGTGACTGCCACCGGCCAATCCTCCTTACAACTTCAGAGCTCAAGCCCCCTATTGCCACCTCTGTTGCGGCCCCAATCTGAAATGAGTGACCCGCATAGCTGCGTGACTACACGCCAGCAGCTTCCAAGCACCTGCGAAACACCTTCATGAACTGATATTTCGACAAGAACGCTCCGTCCTCATGACATAACAATGGTCCACCCTGCCGAGGCCTGGCAGTTATAAATATCTCGAAACATTGTGATGGGCACATAAATTAATTCTTCACCCTTCCTAACAGTACCCTTTTTCCCTTTCCTAACTGATCTGTTTTTGACTTCCTGATCCAGAATTCTACTCCCTTTTCCGTAGCCATGATGTCCTCGGCTGAAATGCCCCCAATCTTGTCTCTACTGGGTGCTACGAATTCCCCTATTCTCACCGCCCCGAAAAAAGCCAATGAAGACGCCAACCTAAACAACCCTATTTCAAAACGCGACCTGAAGACTACACCTAATTGTAAGCCTAACTTTTCTAGTAATCCGAATGACACTTGTTGCCTGTTATCCATTTGGCTTTTTCCTTTTCGGAAACCTTTGAGCGCCGGTCTGACTAAAAAATTTTTTGTTAAATCCGTTGTATTGTGAAGTTTAAATCCAAAAGCTAACCCGGAACTTAACTGATTTAACTTTGCTGTAGACCACTTACTATCTGCTGCTTGTCTAATTCCCATCAATAACACCCCTACCTGCTCCTCCCCTGTTAAGTGTTCCTTTCCGTGTCCTAGCCACTGATCAATGGCCCCCGCTAACCTAGAAAAAACTCTGCCCATAGGCATGACCCAACATGCAAAGTTCAGACCGCCTAGCAAGGACTGAACTTCTCATAGCCTCAATTTTTTAAGTTTCAGCGCCCTACGTATCTCTGCTTTTAGCGCTGACACCTTGTCTTCCCAAGGACGACATTCCCACTGAACTGTATCAATCACAATACCCAGAAATGAAATACATGATGTTGGGCGGACCGTTTTTTTCAGGGGCTAAGGGGACTCCGAATTCATTTGCAACCAACTCCAGACTCTTCAGAACCGTTTCGCAAACATCCGTTTCTGGAGGGCCTACACACCAAAAATCATCCAGGTAATGGATCACTGAGCCTGACCCAGAAATGTCCTTAACTACCCACTCCAAAAAGGTGCTAAAGGCCTCAAACAATGAACAAGACAGAGAGCAGCCCATAGGTAAGCACTTGTCAACAAAGTACTCTCCCTCCCAATAGCAACCGAGCAAACACTGGCTAACCGGATGTACTGGCAATAACCGAAAGGCTGATTCCACGTCAGTTTTTGCCATTAGTGCCCCTTTCCGTATTTTCTTACCCACTGAACTGCTTTATCAAACGCCTATAGGACGGAACTCCTGATCTATGGCGTCATTGACGGACTTGCCACGTGGGTAAGACAGGTAGTGAATCATTCTGTACTTATTTAGTTCTTTGGCACGATATCCAAAGGAAAAACCACCAAGTCCGGAAAGGGTGGATACTTAAACGGACCTGCCATTTGGCCTAACCACTTCTTTTCATAATTTTCTTTAATGACTTCTGAGTGCTGATAGGCTGAAGTTAGAGTTTTTAATTTTCTTTGTACTTGGACTGCCGAGGATGAGGATGGAATTATAAAACCGTCTCTGAAGCCTCTGGTTAGTAAGTCTGCCTTGGATTTATCGGGGTACCTATTTAGGTAGGGGAGCATCGTGTGTAGCTTGATTGGTGATTGTCCCTTGACCATAGTCTGTTCCTTCTGCTCTAACACCACTCCTCCTGAAACATTTGATGGACCCGTGCAATGCCCCGTTACACACTGAACATACATGTTGGAATTTGCAACCAGGGCCGAACTTACATTGGCCTTCATTAAACTGCCAACATAAGCGTTTTTTTTTGTGTGATGCCCCAGCCCTGAAAGCTTCCTGACGCCTGGCCTCCTGAACTGTACCCTGCCTGGCAGACCCATGAAAGGGTTCCCATGTCTATTGTTGGGGGCCATAATCTTCAGCTACAATAGAAAGAAACTTGGCACTCAACTAATGAAAATGCTGATAAATTTAATGCAGTCAAAAAAAGAACAAAACGTTTCGGCCTCATGTGGCCTTCATCAGTTAGCTATGGACATAAAAAAGAAAGATACAAATGGATAAATCCATAATTACATAATAGTGCATAAAAAGAAATAAAGTATATATAGAAGCCGCAATATATAGGGGCTGTTGCTGGGTTGTTGCCCTCCTACGGCTCCCTCAAAGTCTCCTGGTGTACTGGCCTAGCTCCTCCAGCCTCTGGACACTACGCTGACAGACACTGCAAACCTTCTTGCCACAGCTCACCTTGATGTGCCATCCTGGATGAATTGCACTACCTGAGCCACTTGTGTGGGTTGTACAGTCTGTCTCATGCTACCACGAGTGTGAAAGCACAACCAACATTCAAAAGTGACCAAAACATCAGCCAGAAAGCATTGGTACTGAGATGTGGTCTGTGGTCCCCAACTGCAGAACCACTCATTTATTGTGTCTTGCTAATTGCCAATAATTTCCATCTGTTGTCTATTCCATTTGCACAACAGCATGTGAAATTGATTGTCAATCAGTGTTGCTTCCTAAGTGGACAGTTTGATTTCACAGAAGTTTGAATGAAAATCTCCTGCAGTATTACTAATGCCGATTCCAGGGTCGGTAAATGAGAGGAGAATTAGCGTTATGGAAGATGAGTCTATGAGGAACGTATTCAGCTGCCGACTCCGAGGAAGAAACTGCTTGTTGTCTGTGGCCTAAATATATAGGTTTTATTAGTAGATGTAAAAAGAAAACTAAATCCTGTAAATAATAAATCTCCTCATATGTTTCCCTTATTATCTCCAGTAATTGTATTATTACAGGATTCTTATGATGTTACATCGCCTCATCTTCTTCTCATTCAGGTCTCTACAATATCGGATCCTCTCAGTGAAGATCTTCTGTAGAAGAGAATTTTCCTGAATTACCCATCAAAGATGGATATGGACAGAGACAAGATGGCGGAGAGGATATTACACCTCACCCTAGAGATCCTCTTCCGTCTCACTGGAGAGGTGAGAGATTCTGATGACGTCACATTACATCATTCTTATCTATGGGAATAACGGACAGAACTGGAGAGGTGAGGACTCTGGAGATGTCTGTAGTGAGATTTATTAATGTGTCTCTCCATTACCAGGATTACACAGTGGTGAAGAAGACCTCTAGTGATCGCTGTCAGGACCCTGTGTCTGAGGGATGGGGAAGACCCCTGAGCCCAATCACGGGACCTCCACCTCACCCCCTGATCCATGAGGACATCAATGACCAGAAGATCCTAGAACTCACCTACAAGATGATTGAGCTGCTGACTGGAGAGGTGACACTGCTGGGAATGCTGGGACATTATACAGTAACACTATGAAGGGATCGGGGGATGACGGTATCATTGTATGTGTCAGGTTCCTATAAGGTGTCAGGATGTCGCTGTCTATTTCTCCATGAAGGAGTGGGAGTATTTAGAAGGACACAGAGATCTGTACAAGAACGTCATAATGGAGGTTCCCCAGCCCCTCACATCACCAGGTAATAGACAGGACTAAATACACACGGCCTATAATTATCTGTATGTAAAGAACGAATTCACTCCCTGTATGTTTTCCTCCAGATCTATCCAGTAAGAGGACAACACCAGAGAGATGTCCCCGTCCTCTTCTTCCACAGGACTGTAACCAAGAAGATCCCAATGCTCCTCAGATCATCAGGTAGATGGAAGAGAAGGTGTCAGGAGATCTCCCCTATGATGTGTAGGCGGCTGTGAAGGTCTTGTGCTCAGTCTTGTTTTATCCACCAGTATTATATGTTTTATACTTGTGTAATGAGAACGGTGGAGATGGCAGGATTAGAGCTGATCATAGATGGACTTCTCCATCTGTCTGTGACTTTTACAATATGTGTTTCAGGGTGAAGATCTGACCCATATTAATACTGCAGAGACATATGTGAGGGTGATGAGCGGTGTAAAGAGGAGATTCCCACATATGACTACCCAGGTGAGTAGTAACCACTAAATGCAGAGCAGTCACAGATTCTTCTCAGTCACCGGCTGTGGCTGCTTTATCGGTGGTGTAGTCCGGCCGTATTACCATGATCACCATTTTACCTCTAGACCACAACATTCTCCTCCACCCAAAACTGTTCAAATTACTTTGGTCGCTGAAAGCCCTTTTCTATAGAACTTACACCCTGGAGGATCCACCTACCCCCTGGGATTAGGAGACGCTGACCGTTACCTGCCCAGATCTGTAGACTATAAAGCCAAATGACAGCGCACGTAGAATGTGCTGACAAGATAGAAAATCACTTGAAGGAAAATATTATGATGGGCCTGTAAGAGAAAGCGGAGGGTAATGATGCTGTTGGCTTCCTAGATCCCTGAGATCTTATCGGATGAACCTTCTCTCCCTTCTGTGCTGCTGAATGTCTCATATGGTCCCTACAAGACCAGGTCCAGTCTTTCGGCCAAACTTCCCTTTTATGATCGACACCATTAAATGTGCAGTGAGGCCAAGTGTGAATTTCTGTACAATAACAGCAGAGTTTCCCTTTATCCGGACTTTACAATTTGTATTAAAACCAACTAACTTCAAGGAGGATTGTGATAATCTACATAAAACACATCACACCTGTGCCATGATATATCTCTGAGCTGTGCGTGGCTGATGGCTGTAATATACATTTATTCACGCCTGCAGGAGATGTGTTGGCTCCAGCCCTGGTTTCATGGATTCGCTCCACCTCATAAATTACATTGTTTTCAATCCTAAGAAATTCAGATTTCTGCACAATCTCTCCTGAAATGGGGAGCAATATTATTTTCTCTTTACCTTTGGCCATCTAATATTTCTTCTAGAAACTCATCTGGCAGAAAATATTGGCCCTTAGTTAGTTTAGATTGCCAAGAACCACCGAGCCCCATTCTGTAATTCCTCCAGAGAGATTTCACCACTAGTCACTCATGCTTCATTGACTTTGATCATTTCAGTAGATGTTATTGTCTATAGTCAGTTTTTGACTACAATAATTAGTGTCCATAATACTCTGATTTCACCTCTTCTCGCACCCAGTTCTTTGTTCCTAATCAGGCCCCATTTTTCAGATCTGACTTGTGTCACTTCATGTGGTGATAACTTTAGAATTCTTCACAAAATATAAGCCCCAATTTTTTTCACTTTCAAAAAGTGGAATAGTGAACTGAGCTCACAAATTATTATACAACCTCTCTTGAATCCGACAATACCCCGTATATACGGTTGTACACTACTGCCTGGGCACATTTCAGGGTTGAAAAAACCGAAGAACCCAGAACCATGGAAAGCCAGAACCATCCAGACGAGATATATAATAAAAAGATCTATCTTTATTCACTGAAGTTACAAAACAGCGGTACTATAAAAGAAAGAAATGTGCACCTATCAGGACCAGGGTATATAATTCAACATTAAGAGAATAAAAGAAAATTTACATATATAAAAAAACTATTACAAATGGCGGACTAAGGTAAAAATAATGAGATGTAAGCAGCAACCCCCCCCCCCAAAAAAAATATTAAAATATATAAAAAAAAGTTGTTTATGTGGGTACCCCAAAAATATCAAAATCAGCACCATCATTAACTGTGTAAAAAAAAAATTATATTTCATTAAAATTATGATCATAAAATTGTCCAATTCATGTGTGTGTATATACAAATTAATAACAAGAAAAAATAAATAAAAGAGGATGATAATTAACAAACGGAAACCCTCAAGTCAAGCCAACAATTGCAGTGCATAAGTGTCAGATAGAATAGTACACCTCAATGACACATGAAAGGTGCATAGTGCTAAAGTGACATGTGAAAATTCAACAGGGGAATATACCTTTAAGAGCCGCCAGGTCTTGAAACCATGCATCCCGACGCGCGTTTTGGAAGCAATTTCCTTCGTCAGGGTGGCAATTGTGTAAAATCGGTGGGTTTATATATGGAAAATTAAATGTGGGGCCGATAGCAGTGTCCTGAGTATGGACAGCGCACGCGCAACCAGGAGGACCCGGAAGTCCAAGCCGCCGCTTCACGTGACCAGACACACAGGACAGAGTACCCGGCTTTACCAAGGACACGGAGGCGCAGCAGGCCCCAATGATGGGACACAGGCGGCGCTCGTGCACAACCCAGTACATAGTATGAGCAAGCTGGAATAAATTTCATGATAAAACTACCGGAATGTAGTATGCAGTGCCTAAAATAGGGGATGTCATATAGGACTAATGAATGTATAAAGGCTGCCATGATATAACTGAAAGGATCATGTCTCACAGACAGAGGAAATACTGGATGGTAAGAGACTAATTAAAAATTATATGGGTAATAAACCTGGAAAATCAAACAGTGAAATTATTAAAGGATGAAAAAGTGAATGAAAAATAAGTGGAAAAAAGTCAGAAATAATTATTATTGTATATATGAGAAAAAATATATAGAAACATGTATTGTGTGAAAAACATGAAAGATAATAGGTATGAAATAAGATACAAAAAAATAATGAAGAAATCAAAATATGAAAAATATATATAAAAATAAATTTATATATTAAAAAAATAAATGTGAAATTCACAACAACCACTTAGTGAACATAATATTGCAAAAGCACATAGGAAGATCAATTCCAACCATCAATAATATCTTTATTATTCCTAAAGAGAGGTCCTCTGGACAAGCAGAGTCCGGCAGAGCCAAGCGTAGGAAGAAAGGACCCCACAACGGCCCAACCAGAACAAAGAAACAAAAGACTGTCCATCTTCATAGTAAAAAAGAAAAAAGAGGCAACAAAAGCAGCCCGGCACCACGGAACCGCCAGGACACGACCACACATGGTAGGTTATATAAATATCCTATAGAAAATAAAATATTATTAAAATAAAAACAAAAGTGTGAAGAAACCAGATTGAATCTTAATTTCCCAGACAACCATGTTTTTGTTAAACCCATAAGAATTGACTTTTTATCTGTATATTGGCTTGTGGATTTAAGGGTTTATGTCTGGTGGGTCAAGAAGACAATCTTGCAAGCTGATATGCTAATTGTGTATTGTACTCTAACCAGTTTGAGTTATGAGGATAAACTGAAGGACACTGGGTAAATCTAAAAATAGATCACATGCCTCAGGTATAAAAGAGACTTCTCCCTTCTGGCTGGTGTCACTCTTGAGGGTCAGCTTAGGGTACTTCGGACCTGGCTGAAAGAACACAGTACTACTCTCTGTTATCTCCCTATGCTTGTCGCACCTCCTCTCTGCGTGTGTGTACCACAGGTGGAATATCGACCCTGGGAGCTCTGACATATCATCTACCATCATCTTGGCGAGACAGCGGAAGGGTGAGACCTTGTAATGTGCACCATCTTGGGGTAATTGCTGGGAATTTTCTGTTTGCTATATGGTGTTATGGTTCAATAAAGCATTGCCACACTGTTTTACCCTAACCCTTCGTTGTCTGTTTAGTATGTGCCCACGGGGAGATAGAGCGGGCGTTCAGTGGTATGAGCCCTGGCCCATAGTCTTTCTAAAGGCAGCCAGGCCAGCGGACAAGAACACCCACTGACCCCATTTCTCCACAATTGGTGGCAGCGGTGGGACACTAGTCAGCCAGCGAAACTGGGGGAGCTGCAGGGGACTGGTGTTCGTAGGCACCGTCCAGGGCTTCACAACCAGGGAGGCATGCAGACAGACCCAGCAGACCATTGATGAGGCATACACAGTAGGTTTTGGATGCCACCATGTCCAACCCCACCAACTCGGCCTGGGGAATAGGACCAGATTTGATGTATAGTCGTAACAAGAAACAACTACAGGAGCTGTGCCAGCTTCAACAGATTGAATACCAGACCACGGACACTCGGTCAGATTTGATTAAGGAATTCGTTTGTTGGGTTGCCCAGAACATTGTGGAGGATGATGAAAACTCTGCTGAGATGGACTCAGAGGAATTGCCAGAGCCAGGACCCTGTTCCGGTCTGGAATCTACCCAGTCAGCTGCAGCCCGAATCCAGGAGTTGTTGGTTGCATTGGGACCTGGAGCCTCAAGTTGTGAAAGAGCTTGTGTTATGAAATCAGTTTTGGGAGTTCCAGTACCTCTACAGCCAGCATCAGACCCTAACCCCATGGTTTTCTCCCAACAAAGAGCGCAGTTCCACTACAGAGACGTGCCAGTGTTTAATGAGTCTAACACTGAAGTCGATGAACATCTGCAAGATTTTGAGACTTTAATGCTGATGCACCAGGTGCCCATAGCTGATTGGGCTAAATACCTGTGGACTAGTTTGACTGGTCGGGCACAGGATGCTGCCTGGTCACTTGGACCTCAATACTGCCAGGATTATGGAACTATTAAGGACACCCTGCTGGCACTTTTTACCATCACCCCCGAGACATATCACACCAAGTTCTGGACATTGTCTCGCCAGGGGGTCTCCTATGTAGAATTTTGCAGTCAACTCCGCAGACACTGCAACCGCTGGCTTGACGGTAGGGCTGCCCATTCTGTTTCTACCCTTCGGGACGTGATTGTGCTTGAGCAACTTATGGAGAAGATGGCCCCAGAAATTCGAGAGTGGGTAGCCGACCGGAAGCCCAACACTCCAGAGCAAGCAGCCCGATTGGCTAACAAATTTACAGCCAACCGACCTCGCTGGAGACCCGATATGCCCACTAATCCAAGAAGACCCTTCAGCTAAAGATTTGACCGACCACCAGGACCAAGTGTTACCAACTTTTACCCGTGAGTTGCCCAACCCACGGCGCTGCTATACATGCGGGCGCC
Source organism: Oophaga sylvatica (assembly GCA_033576555.1). NCBI lineage: Eukaryota > Metazoa > Chordata > Amphibia > Anura > Dendrobatidae > Oophaga > Oophaga sylvatica. The sequence goes on along the minus strand of JARQOD010003391.1, from coordinate 44,460 downwards.
TTGGACACATTGCCAAGGATTGTTCCCAGGGCCTGGGCCCCATGCCTGGAGCCCGTCTGCCAGCTCACCCGGTCAACATCTGCCACCACAAGCTAACAGGGTCGGAGTCATGCTATTCCCAGGATACACCAGCAACAGTGATATATCCTGTCAATACTACACAGCGGGTTGGCTAGCCTACACCAGCCAACCTCCAACGCCACATCCAGCCAGTCAAGGTCGGTGATATCCAGGCCCAGGGACTTGGGAACACTGGGTCCTCCATCACACTGGTCAGCCCAGATATTGTTCCACCTGAACACTATTTACCAGGTCGCCAGGTGACCATCTCCCTGGCTGGAGGGCAGCGCTCGGATATCTCTCTAGCCCGTGTGCAGCTGGACTGGGGTACTGACCAGGGAGAGGTCGAAGTGGGACTCATGGACGGCCTCCCCACACCTGTTATTTTGGGGAATGACCTTGGACAAGGACTGTCCAGCCAATTTGTTACTATCATCACCCGAAGCCAAGCCAAGTAACACCCTGATGTGGATCCTTCTGCCACCCATCCCGAGGATAACCAACCCTCCAAGTCTCCATCAACCCCCTCTGAGCCTACGGCGGTGAGTACACTTGATCAGACTGTTGGTATTGACAGGGGGAGACAGATCGCAAGAAGTTTAGGGAAGCCCAACTCACGGTTCCCACCCTAGAATTTGCCTGAAGTATGGCCGCTCGACCTGGGGAAACAAATCAGGGGGAGGTGTATAGATGGGAGAATGGACTGCTATACAGGGAAAAGCCCGCATTATGCCCAGAGAAACCCTGGACCCGTGTACATCAGCTCTTGGTGCCTCAGCAATATCGGCCCCAACTCCTGCGCTTGGCACATGACGTTCTTGCAGCTGGGCACATGGGGGTGAGAAAGACCCTGGCTCGACTACTGCGTAGTTTCTTTTGGCCAAAGATCGCCCAAGAGGTGCCGAAATACCGAGCCTCTTGTCCGGTTTGTCAACGGATGGGGGGAGCACCCTGTCGTGCCCCGCTCCAATCCATGCCCTTGATAGGTGAACCCTTCCAGAGGGTTGCCATCAATTTAGTGGGTCCTTTAGCTATCCCCAGCGGCAGCGGAAAGAGGTTCATCCTCACCCTGGTCGACTTTGCCACCCGCTATCCGGAGGCCATTGCCCTGTCATCCATAGATGCAGAGCACATGGCTCAAGCTCTACTGGACATTTTTAGTCGAGTAGGGTTTCCACAGGAGGTTTTGACCGACCAGGGGACCCAGTTCCAAAGCGATCTGATTCAGACCCTCTGGGAGAAACATGGTGTCCGCCCCATGCGTACCATCCCCTACCACCCTGAAACTAATGGGCTGTGTGAGCGTTTCAATGGAACGCTCAAGCAGCTCGTTAGCTGGTATCTGGAGTCCGAGGGAGGGCACTGGGAGAAAAACCTGCAGCAGCTCCTGTTTGCCTACCGGGAGGTGCTACAGGATTCTACCGTGTTCTCTCCTTTTGAATTGCTGTCTGGCCGAAAAGTACGAGGGCCATTAGAGTTAGTAAGAGAGAGTTGGGAGGGCACTTTTCCCACAGAAGAGGTTCCCATTCTGGAGTATGTCTAAAAGTTTAGGGAGAAGATAAGGTACTCATGGATTAAGCCCATGGGAATTTAGAAATAGCTCAGGAAAGGCAACAACGGTGTTACAACCGTACTGCCAGAGTGCGAGAATTTACCTGTGGATAGAAGGTTCTAGTACTAGTACCAGTACGCAGAAACAAGCTGCAAGCCATGTGGGCAGGTCCGTTCACCATCAGCAGGAAATGCGGGAAGACTGACTACACTGTGGCTTTGGATCAAGCGGGTGTTCGTGAACGGACCCATTATATTAACAGGCTAAAAGTTTATGAGGAAAGGGAAGTTACCAACCTAGCAGTTTGTTGTCCCCCTTTAGATGACCCAGATCTGGACCAGATCCAGGACTTATTGGTGGAATCCAAAAGAGGAATGGGGGTGGCGGATGTCCCATTGGGGGAGTGGCTTGGTCCACCACAGAAGCAACAATTAACAGAACTGCTTGGAACATATTGCTTCCTGTTCATGAGTCAGCCTGGACGAACCCCCTTAGTCCAGCATCATGTTAACATAGGGGTAGCAACTCCACTCAGACAACCAGCCTACCAGGTGACACCTCCAGTGTTGGCAATGATGAAGGCCGAAGTGGATGACATGTTGAATATGGGGGTCATAGTTCCTTCCCATAGCCCATGGGCAGCCAGTGTAGTGTTGGTGCCCAAGAAAGACAAGAGTACTCGCTTCTGTGTGGACTATAGGCGACTCAATGAGGTCACCATTACTGACGTGTACCCAATGCCTTGGGTGGATGAACTACTAGACAGACTAGGCGGATCTCTGTTCATATCTACCATTGATTTGAGCAAGGGATACTGGCAGATCCCACTCACAAAAGAGGCTCAAGAGAAGTCTGCATTCATCACCCTTTTTGGCCAGTATGAATTTACCAGCATGCCCTTTGGGATGAAGAATGCCCCGGCTACCTTCCAAAGGATGGTGGACCAGTTACTTGAGGGATGTCAGGGTATGCCCAGGCCTACCTGGATGACATTGCTATCTTTAGCGATACCTGGGAAGAGCATCTTCAGCATGTCACAGGTGCTGCAGAGGGTAGCAAAAGCCCAGCTTACCATCCGACCTGGCAAGTGCCAAATGGGGATGGCCGAGGTACTATACCTTGGAGATCGGGTAGGAAGTGGGTGCATTTATCCCAAACCTGCAAAAGTAAAGGCCATTACCAAGTGGCCTCGCCCAACCAACCAAAAACAGGTTTGCGCCTTTCCAGGGTACGCAAACTATTATCGAAAGTTTATCCCCAATTACAGTACAGTAGCAAAGCCCCTCACTGACCTTACCACCAAACGATATGCCCGCAATCTCATCTGGACCTCAGAGTGCGAGTCCGCATTCCTCCAGTTGAAAACCCAGCTAGCCCAAAGGCCAGTCCTGACTGCTCCTGACTTTCGCCGTCGGTTCATTGTCCAAACAGATGCATCGGACACCGGATTGGGAGCTGTACTCAGTCAAGTGGGGACGATGGTCAAGAACACCCGGTAGCTTAAGTTTCCCATCATCTTGGCGAGACAGCGGAAGGGTGAGACCTTGTAATGTGCACCATCTTGGGGGTAATTGCTGGGAATGTTCTGTTTGCTATATGGTGTTGTGGTTCAGTAAAGCATTGCTACATTGTTTTACTCTAACCCTGCATTGTCTGTTTAGTATGTGCCCACGGGGAGATAGAGCGGGCATTCAGTGGTATGAGCTGTTGCCCATGCAACCTTTCTAAAGGCAGCCAGGCAAGCGGACAAGAGCAACCACTGACCCCGTTTCTCCACAAAAAGATATATGAGAATAAATAAAAATAATTATATAAATTAGTATTTAAAACTATTGTCTGGGCACATTTCATCGTTGAGAAGGGAAGGAGTACCATTTAGCTATTTGAATCCAGATCTTACTGGAATAGTTTACAGACAAAGTATATCGGGAGCATGTTTGTGACCACCTGGCAGCTCAAAAGATGGCCACCACAAACAGGCTTGGCGCTGTCTACTCCATTTTCCTGATCCCAGGGATTGTCTTGCTCATCATCCAATTAACACCTCTACATGGATCTGACCTTGCATAGAGCCCCCCCAGGCTTGTGCCACAGTGTTGCCTGCTGTTCTGTGGTATAAAATGGAAAGAACAACAGTTAGGTAGCCGGGTCAGAACCAGTAAGGCAGAGAAAATACAAAATCAGAAGACGCAATAGTAGTCAGCAAACAGGCCAGGATCACATCAGAAACAAATACGCAAGTCGGGAGCTGAGCATAGAGAACTGAACCAGAGGAGAACAAGGCTGTATCTTGCAGCTTCCTTCAATATGCTTCGAGCTTTGTAGAATATGGTGCTATCCCATTGGCTGAATCAGGGAGCAGATTACTTCATCTGGACAGCACATACACCCATACTGCCAGACTGGATTGCACTACTTGCCCCATGCACCCTAATCTTAGTGGCTGAACTGAGCCAACATTGTCCAGAGCTTCTTATTCCAACGTTTACTCCATTACCAGCCATGCCTGTCATGTGAATAAGGACACGCTTGGTGACAAAGTAGAAGAATGTTTATTACGCCATATACAGCTGTATATGGCGTAATAAACGTTCTTCTATTTGAATACACTCGGATGGAGCGCTGTTCCTTTTTGTCTTCTACTGCTGGATTTCTCCAAGAGGGTTCCTTGGTTGGAGCGAGCGCCCCGATTCAGTGAGTGCTGTCAGCGTCTTTTTGTGTTATTGGACGCTTGGTGACAAAAGCAGACATCGTAGGAGCAGATGTCGGAAGAGATGTGACACCATCTGCTGAAGTCCTAATATGAAAAAATTTCAGAAAATCAGAGCAGTAGAAATCCCCATAAAGTGACTCCATTTTACAAATTATAACCCTCAGATAATGAATCTATTGGAGTAGTGACTACTTTTGATTCCACAGGCACTTTCTGGAAATTAGCATGCAGTGGATGTGGGAGAAAAATACGCCATTTTATTACCAAACACATAGTGCCCAGATTGTGCTCCAGGAGACAAACACACCCCATAAATTAACTGGGTTCTTCTCACTATAGTAATGCCAAATACATGGATGCTAAATGTGGTTTTGGCACACTAAAGGCTCAGAAGCGAGAGGGATATTTGACTTTGGGAGAGTGGTTATTGGTGGATTTGTTAATGGAAGCCATGTTACTTTTCAAGAGCCTTTGAACAAATAATAATTACATAGTTATTACATAGTTATTAAGGTTGAAGGAAGACTTTAAGTCCATCTAGTTCAACCCATATCCTATCCTAACCTGCCCTAACATGTTGATCCAGAGGAAGGCAAAAAAAACCCAAGTGGCAAACAGTAAGCTTCACATTGGGGAAAAAAAATTCCTTACCGACTCCACATACGGCAATCAGACTAGCTCCCTGGATCAACGCTGTATCTAGGAAACTAGTGAATATAGCCTGTAATATTATACTTTTCAAGAAAGGCATCCAGTCCCCTCTTAAATTTTAGTAAGGAATCACTCATTACAACATTAGACGGCAGAGAGTTCCATAGTCTCACTGCTCTTACAGTAAAGAATCTGCATCTGTGATTATGGCTAAACCTTCTTTCCTCCAGACGTAGAGGATGCCCCCTCGTCCCCGTCACAGGTCTAAGAGTAAAAAGATCATTAGAAACAGAATGAACAAACAGTTGAACACCACGCTGTTGTGAATGGGTTTGAGATGAGTTCTGATCAGAGGCTCCCTCTGGTGGTTACAAGCAGTGCTAGTCTGTCCAGTGAAGATTGTGAGGACTGGGAATCAGGTGTTACTGACTGGTCTTATATAAGGGAGTCACCTTCCCATCAGGGTTGCCGGTGATCAATTGTTCTGGTCTGAATCCTTTATTCCAGTTTCCCTTGTAGCCTGCTGTGTCGTGTCTGCATCTCCTGCTAACAGATAAGACTTTTTCTTCTTTTGTGTTTGTGCTATTTTTTGCATTTTGTCCTGCACTTCTGTGGGGGCCTTCAGGGTCCCCTCCGGGGGCTTCTGCCCTCTCAGTTTTGTTCATCCACTGATGTTTGTACTTTTGCTTTTTCCAGTTTTTTCAGTGGCTGCTGTTTTGATTTTGTTACACCAGAGAACTAATTTAGGTGGTAGAGGTCGTGTGATCTCAGGTGTTTTTGAAATTAGTAGAGTTGGTGCCTTTCAGGGTTTTCTGGGATTGCAGTAAGTACCCTTCCTATCCTTTTCTATTTAGTTAGTTTGGGCCCCAGCGTTTGCTCATACTATTTTCTTTCTGTGTCAGTATTTCATCTTGTCTAACCGCCATTACATGTTTGGGGGCTTTCTATTATCTTTGGGGTTCTGCTCCGGGGCAGATAGCTTTCCTATTTCTATCTTTAGGTGTAGTTAGTTTCTCAGGCTGTGACGAGGCGTCTAGGACCAACGTAGGAACGCTCCACGGCTGCCTCTAGTTGTGGTGGTTAGTCAGGGTACTGCAATCTCATAGATTCCAACTGCTGTGGTGTATTGCCTTTTTTACCTGCACTCCTCAGCTACCGAAACATAACACCACGCTCTACTGGTTCATCCTGTGAGGTGACTATGAACTGTCATTGTCTTGGTGAAGAATTCAATATTTTTACATAACTTGCCATTTTTACAGACAGTTTAAGTAGAAATGTGAAATGACATTCAAATATATTTTATTCAAAAATAATAATTGGTTTATATCTTGGCAGATAACTGTACCAAGAGATCTGAGAGACAGTTGACATCTTCAATTTTTAAATCAGATGATCTTGAGATCCCACAGGATACAATTGAAGTGATTGCTGTTACTACAGATTCACCATCATCCCCTCCTAACAAAGATCTATCATCTGATCCTTTGAAAGAGGTCCCATCTTCTGATTCATTAGCGACAACTAAGGAAAATCAGAGTCACAAAAGAGGCATTAAACACGGAAATACTCCTAAATCAAAGAATTCTTTCTTAAACATTCAAAAATTCACACAATGGAGAAAAATTTTTCGTGTTCCAAGTGTGTTAAATGTTTTAAGCGCAAATCACATTTGGTTATGCATCAAAGAACTCACACAGGGGAGAAACCTTTTTCATGTTCAGAATGTGGGAAATGTTTTAGCGATAAATCACATTTGGTTAAGCACCAGAGAACCCACACAGGGGTTAACCCTTTTTCATGTTCAGAATGTGGGAAATGTTTTGCACATAAATCACTACTTGTTACTCACCATAGAACTCACACAGGGGAGAAGCCTTTTTCATGTTCAGAATGTGGGAAATGTTTTGCACATAAATCACTGCTTGTTACTCACCATAGAACTCACACAGGAGAGAAGCCTTTTTCCTGTTCAGAATGTGGGAAATTTTTTAACAAGAAATGGCATCTTGTTAGTCACCAGAGAACTCACACAGGGAGAAGCCTTTTTCCTGTTCAGAATGTGGGAAATGTTTTAACCGGAAATCAAATTTTGTTACTCACCAGAGAACTCACACAGGGGAGAGGCCTTTTTCCTGTTCAGAATGTGGGAAATGTTTTAACTGGAAATCAGTTTTGGTTACTCACCATAGAACTCACACGGGGGAGAAGCCTTTTTCCTGTTCAGAATGTGGGAAATGTTTTAACAAGAAATGGCTTCTTGCTAGTCACCAGAGAACTCACACAGGGGAGAAGCCTTTTTTCTGTTCAGAATGTGGGAAATGTTTTAACCGGAAATCAGATTTGGTTACTCACCATAGAGCTCACACAGGGAGAGCCTTTTTCATGTTCAGAATGTGGGAAATGTTTTAACAAGAAATGGCTTCTTGTTAGTCACCAGAGAACTCACACAGGGAGAAACCTTTTTCCTGTTCAGAATGTGGGAAATGTTTTAACTGGAAATCAGATTTGGTTACTCACCATAGAACTCACACGGGGGAGAAGCCTTTTTCATGTTCAGAATGTGGAAATGTTTTAACCGGAAATCAGATTTGGTTACTCACCATAGAACTCACACGGGGGAGAAGCCTTTTTCCTGTTCAGAATGTGGAAATGTTTTAACAAGAAATGGCTTCTTGTTAGTCACCAGAGAACTCACACAGGGAGAAACCTTTTTCATGTTCAGAATGTGGGAAATGTTTTAGCGATAAATCACATTTGGTTAAGCACCAGAGAACCCACACAGGGGTTAACCCTTTTTCATGTTCAGAATGTGGGAAATGTTTTGCACATAAATCACTACTTGTTACTCACCATAGAACTCACACAGGGGAGAAGCCTTTTTCATGTTCAGAATGTGGGAAATGTTTTGCACATAAATCACTGCTTGTTACTCACCATAGAACTCACACAGGAGAGAAGCCTTTTTCCTGTTCAGAATGTGGGAAATTTTTTAACAAGAAATGGCATCTTGTTAGTCACCAGAGAACTCACACAGGGGAGAAGCCTTTTTCCTGTTCAGAATGTGGGAAATGTTTTAACCGGAAATCAAATTTTGTTACTCACCAGAGAACTCACACAGGGGAGAGGCCTTTTTCCTGTTCAGAATGTGGGAAATGTTTTAACTGGAAATCAGTTTTGGTTACTCACCATAGAACTCACACGGGGAGAAGCCTTTTTCCTGTTCAGAATGTGGGAAATGTTTTAACAAGAAATGGCTTCTTGCTAGTCACCAGAGAACTCACACAGGGGAGAAGCCTTTTTTCTGTTCAGAATGTGGGAAATGTTTTAACCGGAAATCAGATTTGGTTACTCACCATAGAGCTCACACAGGGGAGAAGCCTTTTTCATGTTCAGAATGTGGGAAATGTTTTAACAAGAAATGGCTTCTTGTTAGTCACCAGAGAACTCACACAGGGGAGAAACCTTTTTCCTGTTCAGAATGTGGGAAATGTTTTAACTGGAAATCAGATTTGGTTACTCACCATAGAACTCACACGGGGAGAAGCCTTTTTCATGTTCAGAATGTGGGAAATGTTTTAACCGGAAATCAGATTTGGTTACTCACCATAGAACTCACACGGGGGAGAAGCCTTTTTCCTGTTCAGAATGTGGGAAATGTTTTAACAAGAAATGGCTTCTTGTTAGTCACCAGAGAACTCACACAGGGGAGAAGCCTTTTTCCTGTTCAGAATGTGGGAAATATTTTAACCAGAAAGGGAATCTTGATGAACATCAAAGAACCCACACATGAGAGAAGCCATTTTCATGTTCGGAATGTGGGAAATGTTTTGCACATAAATCACTGCTTGTTACTCACCATAGAACTCGCACAGGGAGAAGCCTTTTTCGTGTTCAGAATGTGGGAAATGTTTTGCACATAAATCACTGCTTGTTACCATAGAACTCACACGGGAGAAGCCTTTTTCCTGTTCAGAATGTAGGAAATGTTTTACAGTAAATTCAACTCTTTAATATCAGAGAAGTCACAAAGTGGAGAAGCATTTTTCATGTTCAGAATGTTGGAAATGTTTTAACCAAAAATTGTATTTCTTAATGGGTTGTCCATTACTAGGACAACACCTTGTCATTCCTCATGTTTCTTCTATTTCAAATAAAAACACTCAACACACATTCCTGGGGCTCATGTGAGGTTGTTGCATAACACGAGCCCAGCGCCGAATCAGCACTGGCTTCACTGTTCCCACCTTTGGATGTATTGAACATCAACAGGAAGCCAAGGCTGCGCCTGCTCTTTGACTTACTCTTATTGTTGATATGTCCAAAAGTGAATAATAATAATAATAATTTTATTTCTATAGCACCAACGTATTCCGCAGTACTTTACATTATAGAGGGGACTTGTACAGACAATAGACATTACAGCATAACAATAAACACAGATCAAAGTAGATACCAAGAGGAATGAGGGCCCTGCTGCTCGCAAGCTTACAATCTATGAGGAAAAAGGGGAGACACAAAAGGTAGATGGTAAAAATTGCTTTCATTGTTCGGACCAGCCATAGTGTAAGAATCGGGTGTTCATGTAATTCTGCATGAACCAGTTAACAGTCATAGTATGTAACAGTACAGACACACAGGGCTATTAAATGCATAAAGTGGGTGTAATGTATGTAGTACAGTTCATATAGCGTCTTGTGCTTGGGTGCGATGAAAATACATGAGACACAGGTTTGATATAGAAAGTCTTGTATTACTTCATACAAGTTGGCAAAAATAGTCACACAGTTTGCAGACACAGAAGCAGGAGACACAGCAGGCCAGAGTAATCTAAGCTCAGCAATCACTCTCCACAACAGGTTCAGGATCTTCTTCTCTGTTACCGTAAGTCCATGCAAACGTGGGTCTTTCAAAGAGCAGGGTTCAGAGTCCACAAGTGCTTCAGAGTTCCTCAGTAGGAATAGCTGGAGTACAAGGTCCAAGGCTTCAGGGGTCAGGTCACAGGTTCACTGCAGGCTAGATTCTGAAGCACTGATTGCTCAGCTGTGGCTGCTTAAGAAGCAAAAGGAGAGAATCAGGGCGGGAACATGCAAGCTGGAAACTCCATTTTGACTGAGGGCAAGATAGCTGCAGCAAGACAGAAAGTAAAATGGCTGACGAACAAACTGAGTTTCAGGAACATGTACACAGAACCTTACATTACTCCCCCCTTAGGGACAACCTCCGGATGACCTCAGACCAGGCTTGTGTGGGTACCTCTGATGAAACTGACGGAGCAAGCGAGGAGCATTAACGTTATTGACTGGTTCCCATGAGTTGTCCTCCACTGGGTAGCCCTGCCATTTAATCAGATATTGTAACTGATTTCTATACAACCTGGAATCTAAAATCCTTTCCACCACAAATTCTTCCTGACCATCGACTAGCACTGGGTCAGGGCAAGGAGAAGAACGTCCAGGAAACGTATTGGGTGTCGCAGCCTTTAGTAGGGATACATGAAAGACAGGGTGGATTCTCATAGTTCTGGGCAGTTGAAGACGACAAGCAACGGCACTTATAATTTTACTGATTTTATAGGGTCCAATGTACTTATGTCCCAGCTTAGACAATGGAATCCTTAACTTAAGATTTCTGGTTGACAGCCAGACCAAGTCTCCTACCTTGAAAGCTGGTGCAGGTTTGCGAAATTTATCTGCTGCTTTCTTGTACCTTTCCTGAGCCGATTCCAGATACTCCTTTAGAAGATCCATATTCTTCTGTAAAGACGTGATTCTTTCAGCCACTGCTGTAAAGGCGTTTCTATGGGAAATCGTGGTAGAATGTTAGGATGATAACCTAGATTAGAGTAAAAAGGAGACTGTTTAGTGGAGGCACTCTGAGAGTTGTTATACGAGAACTCAGCTAATGGAAGTAGATCCACCCAATCATCCTGTAGGGCAGATAAAGCAGCGGAGATACTGCTCCAGGGTTTGATTGGTTCGTTCGGTCTGTCCATTAGTCTGGGGATGAAAAGCAGAAGAAAGGTTTACTTTAATGTCCAATGCTGCACAGAAATTTTGCCAAAACCTAGAAGTGAATTGCACCCCTCGATCCGAAATAACCTCATCCGGTACTCCATGTAAGCGAAACACATCTTTAATCATCAGATCTGATGTCTGTTTTGCAGTGGGTAAGCCAACACAAGGAATAAAATGAGCTGCCTTTGTTAGACGGTCAACCACCACTAGAATGGTGTTCTTCCCTTGAGAGGTTGGTAACTCCACAATGAAGTCCATAGAAATGGATCCCCACGGGCGGGACGGGTGGGAAGAGGCTGTAACAGACCAGTTGGTGAGGAGCGAGGTGTTTTGCATCTTGCACAAACTTCACATGAAGTGACATAGTTTAAAACATCCTTCCTGCAAGTGGGCCACCAAAAGAAACGAGAAAGAAATTCCTGTGTCTTTAGAATTCCTCTATGCCCAGCTATCTTGGAATCGTGAATGAGTTGCAATACTCTCAATCTGACTGTTTCAGGAATATACAGGCGTTGTCCCTGAATCCACACACCATTCTTAAAGACAAGACTTACGTCCCTTGGGGGTTGTGCCAAAAAGGAATCCGCATGGTATGCTTCCTTGATGTCCTTAAGTAGGTCTTGATTATGAATTACTCCTAGGAATCTAGAGTCAGGAAGAATAGTCTTAGGAGGAGTAATTGGACGTGTCTCTGCTGAGTAAATCCTAGAGAGTGCATCAGCCTTTCCATTGCGCGATCCTGGTCTATAAGAAATGATAAAATTAAATTGGTTTAAGAAAAGATTCCAGCGAGCCTGGCGAGGAGTCAGGCACTTAGCCGACCTGATAAACTCAAGGTTACGATGGTCTGTCAGGACGACTATTTGCTGTGCAGCTCCCTGAAGAAGGTGTCTCCATTCTTTGAAGGCGGCAATAATGGCCAACAACTCTCTATTGCCCACATCGTAGTTCCTCTCAGCCGAAGACAACTGCTGGGAAAAGAAGGCACAGGGATGCAAGACATTCTTCTCACCTGTTCTCTGAGAGAGTATAGCTCCAACGGCACAGTCTGAAGCATCCACCTCTATTATGAAGGCAAGCTCGGGGTTGGGATGTACTAGGATAGGTGCAGTGGTAAATTTATCTTTTAGACGGGAAAATGCTTCCTGGGCTTGGGGAGTCCAGGAGAACCTAGACTCTTTCCGGGTAAGTTGGGTGATAGGTGACACTACCTCAGAGAAATTTCTAATGAAACGTCTATAGAAGTTAGCAAACCCGATGAAGCGCTGTACCTCCTTCACATTTCTAGGACTTGGCCAATCCTTGATGGCTTGGGTTTTGCTTCCATCCATACTAATTCCTTGTGTAGACAGTACGTACCCCAGAAATTGAATTTCGGTCTTATGGAATTCACACTTTTCAAGTTTGATGTAAAGATGATTTTGTCTTAGACGTTCCAAGACCATTCTCACATGTCCATGATGTTCCTCTGTGGAGTTAGAAAAAATTAGAATATCATCCAAATAAATTACCACGAATGTATCTAGGAGATCCCTGAAGATGTCATTCACCAAGTGTTGGAAAGTGGCTGGGGCGGTACTCAGACCAAAAGGCATAACTAGATATTCAAAGTGTCCATAGCGTGACCTGAATGCAGTCTTCCATTCATCCCCAGGTCTAATACGGACTAAGTTATAGGCCCCACGAAGATCTAGTTTAGAGAAAATTTTGGCATGTCGCACTCTCTCCAATAACTCAGGGATTAAAGGCAATGGATAACGGTTTCTAATAGTAACCTTATTGAGTTCCCTATAGTCTACGCATGGTCTCAGAGATCCATCTTTCTTCTTTACAAAGAAGATGGGTGCACCTGCAGGAGATGAAGAGGGGCGTATGAAGCCCTTGGCTAGATTTTCGTCTATGTAATCCTTTAAAGCCTTTAGCTCGGGCCCCGCCAGGGGGTAGATCTCACCAAAAGGTATCTCTGCTCCAGGCAATAATTCAATTGGACAATCATATGGACGGTGAGGAGGAAGCTGGTCAGCGTTCTTCTTGTCACATAAATCCACATAGTCCTGGTATACAGCTGGTAGTTCAGGGACTGACATGGTTCCTTTAGGAACAGAGCAAGCTGAAACTTTTGGACTCATCTGTTTCTCTGGAAAGTGTAATTCCTTGGTCTCCCAGTTAATGGTAGGATTCTGAGCCTGCAGCCATGGTAGCCCTAGAATAATGGGAAAGTGGGGAGAAGAGATAAGCATAAAGGACAGTTTCTCTTGATGATCTTTACCCATAAGAACCCTCAAAGGCTCTGTTTCCTGATCCACTGGTCCAGAGGTCAGCAGGGAGCCATCCACAGTTTCCATCTGTACTGGAGTAGCCTTCTTCACTGAACGTATCCCCTGTTTCAGAGCAAAGGAGACATCCATAAAATTTCCACTTGCCCCTGAGTCGATCATAGCAGAGCTAGACACCCAAGCTGAGTCAACCCAGAGTTTGATGGAAAGAAAGCAATGAGAATTGTTTTTCTTACAACTCAGCTGGGACACCGCTGAGGAAACTTGAAAAATGGCAGCGTTTACACAGTCAACGTCCTCAGAGGTAACGGAGTTTAAGTCCGAGAAATCAAGATCTGTTGCTGCAGATCTCTCTGGAGCCTGAGGCTCGGACCTGACAGATCACCTCTCGCAACACTCACAATGAATGAGTGCTGCAGTAGTCTTACGAGAACGGCTGGGGCAGTTTATAATGAAGTGCCCTGACTTACCACAATAGAAACATAGATTCTCCTTAAAACGATGTTCCTTGCGTGCATCACTAACCCGTCGTTGTAAAGAGTCTACCTGCATGGGTTCAGGTTCAGGTTCCCGTGTAATCCTACTCAAAGGTTCCTTAGCTGGAGAGGAAGGTAGGAAAAGGTTAGTGCGATTGCTTTCGAACCATCTCTCTTGCCTGCGTTCAGTCAGACGAGTATCAATACGGATGCAGTAGTTAATAAAGTCACCTAACGCAGTGGGAGGGTCGGCACGAGCAAGTTCATCCTTAATCAGTGGAGATAACCCCTTTCGAAAAATAGATTTTTTGGCGGAACTGTCCCAGGTGGTATCAAGGGCCCATCTCCTGAAATCCAAGGCATATTCAGCTACCGAGTGCTTACCTTGGCGCAAAGCTAACATGGCTGCTTCAGCTGTTGCACCTCGATTGGGGTCATCAAACACCTGCCCCATGGCTGAAATAAAAGCATCAAGGTGATTCAAACAATCATCCTCAGTCTCAATCAGAGGGTTTGCCCACATCAAAGCCTTGTTGGTAAGCAACATAATTATAGTAAGCACCTTAGATCGTTCAGTGGGAAATTGTGAAGCATGTGCAGAAAAAAAAAGATTGCATTGATTAATAAATCCCCTGAATTTCTCACGTTCACCGCCAAAACGAAAAGGGGGCAACTTGGGAATCCCAGAACTCGGGGCTACGGCAGGAGCCTGGACTCGCTCCTCTAGAACCTCAATCCTGGCTCGCAAATCCTGGGCAGTCTGTCCAAACACTTGCAAATTGTGATTAGTGAGGTCCTGTAGGTTTGTAAAACGGGTCCTTATATTCTGCAAATCTGCAAGGATATTATCAGTCACTCCGCAAAGTTCTTTATGCGGGCCTCCATTTTCCAGATCTTTTAGGACAGGAGTACTGGAAGAAGAGGAGAGGAAAAAAAAAAAAAAACAATAGTGTTTACCTGTGGTAACACTGCAGAGAGAAAAAAAAATTAAGGGAACTGCTCACCTGGAATGGTTGTGAGAAGTCACAACCACTATCATCACAGAAAGTTCACCCGGACATCTGATATCCACAGTTACAGCAGACAAAAAAGAGAAAGAGAAAAAAAAAAAACAATAGTGTTTACCTGTGGTAACTCTGCAGAAAAAAAAACACTTAAGGGAATTGCTCACCTGGAATGGTTGTGAGAAGTCACAACCACTGTCATCACAGAAAGTACAACCGGACATCCGATATCCAGAGTTACAGCAGACACAGCCTTTCCAGACCCAGCAGACACTAACGTTTGGCTTCAGAATCTTGTAATGTATGTAGTACAGTTCATATAGCGTCTTGTGCTTGGGTGCGATGAAAATACATGAGACACAGGTTTGATATAGAAAGTCTTGTATTACT
Organism: Oophaga sylvatica; assembly: GCA_033576555.1. Lineage (NCBI taxonomy): Eukaryota > Metazoa > Chordata > Amphibia > Anura > Dendrobatidae > Oophaga > Oophaga sylvatica. The sequence goes on along the minus strand of JARQOD010003391.1, from coordinate 29,321 downwards.
TCATACAAGTTGGCAAAAATAGTCACACAGTTTGCAGACACAGAAGCAGGAGACACAGCAGGCCAGAGTAATCTAAGCTCAGCAATCACTCTCCACAACAGGTTCAGGATCTTCTTCTCTGTTACCGTAAGTCCATGCAAACGTGGGTCTTTCAAAGAGCAGGGTTCAGAGTCCACAAGTGCTTCAGAGTTCCTCAGTAGGAATAGCTGGAGTACAAGGTCCAAGGCTTCAGGGGTCAGGTCACAGGTTCACTGCAGGCTAGATTCTGAAGCACTGATTGCTCAGCTGTGGCTGCTTAAGAAGCAAAAGGAGAGAATCAGGGCGGGAACATGCAAGCTGGAAACTCCATTTTGACTGAGGGCAAGATAGCTGCAGCAAGACAGAAAGTAAAATGGCTGACGAACAAACTGAGTTTCAGGAACATGTACACAGAACCTTACAGTGGGTGAGAACATAATACGAAGTACCAGTGAACCAAGTTTAAGAATGCACTTGTTTTCGAAACGTGTTTGGTATTTTATTAGTCTTTTCCTTATGTTCCCTGTGATCTTTAAATACAATTTCCTACATGTTTCAACCAAGAAAGAAAAATATATATATATTTTAACCCCTTTAGCCCCAAGGGTGGTTTGCATGTTAATGACCAGGCCAATTTGTACAATTCTGACCACTGTCCCATTATGAGGTAATAACTCTGGAACACTTCCATGGATCCCAGTGATTCTGACATTGTTTTTTCCTGACATATTGTACTTCATGAGAGTGGTAACATTTATTTAATATGACTTGCGTTTATTTGTGAAAAAAATTGAAGTTTGTCGAAAATTTAGCAATTTTCCAACTTTGAATTTTCATGGCCTTAAATCACAGAGATATGTCACACAAAATACTTAATAAGTAACATTTCCCACATGTCTACTTTACATCAGCACAATTTTGGAACCAATTTTTTTTTGTTAGGAATTTATAAGGCTTAAAAGTTGACCAGCGATTTCTCATTTTTACAACACCATTTTTTTTACGGACCACATCACATTTGAAGTCACTTTGAGGGGTCTGTTATGTTTCGGTAACTGAGGAGAAATAGCAAAAAATAGCAAAAGCGGTAATACACCAGAGAGGCTGGAACCTATTGGATTGCAATAACCTGAACTAACCACACAACTAGAAGTAGCCGTGGAGCGTTCCTACGGTGATCCTAGACGCCTCGTCACAGCCTGAGAGATAACTACCCCTAAAGGCAGAAAGATGAAAGCTATCTGCCCCGGAGCAGATCCCCAAAGAAAATAGGAAGCCCCCAAACATGTAATGGTGGTTAGACAAGAAGAAAGCACGGACACAGACAGAAAATAGAATGAGCAAACGCTGGGGCCCAATCTGTCTAGACAGAAAAGTACAGGAAAGAATTCTGACTGCAATCCAACAAAAACCCTAACAAAAATACCAACACTTCTGATTGCCAAAAAACCTGAGATCACATGATTCATCCACCTAAATCAGATCTCTGGTGTAACAAAACGCTATTCAGCAAATAAAAAGTAACAAAGGAGCAAAGCAAAAGTGCAGACACAAACGGAGCACAATTGCAGCGCCAGACCCCCAAAAGGGGACAGGCTGTAGTCCACTGCAAGCAGCAAACCAGCAGAGAAAATCAAACAGAGGAAAAAAAACAGCAAACACTTATCTGAGGGAGAGCAGGAAACTAGCAGTGCTTCAAGCAAGACCAGAAGGAACAATTGATAACCGGCAAGGCTGCTGGGAACTCAGGTCACTTATATCCTACCATTCAGCGCCAGCTGAAGGCCATTCATTAATCAGTTCATTACCCCAGCTCAGAAGCCGCCTCCAGCATATTCACAACAGGGGTCTATATGATAGAAAATGCCCAAAAGTGACACCATTCTAAAAACTGCACCCCTGAAGGTGCGCAAAACCACATTCAATAAGTTTATTAACCATTCAGGTGCTTCACGGGAATTTTTAGAATGTTTAAAAAAAAATGAACATTTAACTTTTGTTCACAAAAACATTACTTTAGATCCAATTTTTTTTTTACTTTACCAATAGTAACAGGAGAAATTGGACCCCAAAAGTTGTTGTGCAATTTGTCCTGAGTACGCGGATACCCCATATGTGGGGGCCCAGTATTTGGGCGCATTGCAGAGCTCGAAAAGGAAGGACCGCCATTTTACTTTTTCAACACAAAATTGGCTGGAATTAAGATTGGACGCCATGTCGCGTTTGGAGAGCCCCTGATGTTCCTAAACAGTGGAAATTCCCAACAAGTGACACCATTTTGGAAACTAGACCCCTAAGGAACTTATGTAGATGTGTGGTGAGCACTTTCAACCCCCAAGAGCTTCAAATTATTATTTTTTTTAATAATTAAAAAAAAAACAGCGTGGTTACCCCTCTCTTCTTGATAACCGGCCTTGCTGAAGCTGACAGCTGAGGGCTGCAGCCCCCAGCTGTGAGTCTTGTCTGGCTGGTCATCAAAAATAGGGGGGAACCCACACAGGGTTTTTTTTTACCGTATTTATTTACAGCGCAGGAGCGACAGATGAATACTCCCATCCGCCTCTCCTGCTGTCACTGTTATTAGCAGCAGCAAGGGTAGGCTGATGGGAGTAATGTCCCATATATCTCCGGTACTGGATGTGTAAAAGAGGCGTTATAGGGGGTTTTTATGTTTGGCAGCTGTCACACACTAAAAGACGCTTTTTATTGTAAAAAATAGTTTTCCATCACCACATTTTGAGAGCTATAATTTTTCCATATTTTGGCCCACAGAGTCATGTGAGGTCTTATTTTTTGCGAGACGAGTTGACGTTTTTATTGGTACCATTTTTGGGCACATGACATTTTTTGATCGCTTTTTATTTAGATTTTTGGGAGACAAAATGAACAAAAACCAGCAGTTCATGAATTTCTTTTAGGGGGGGCGTTTATACCGTTCCGCGTGTGGTAAAATTGATAAGGCAGTTTTATTCTTCAGGTTAGTACAATTACATCGATCCCTCATATCATTTTTTTATGTTTTGGCTCTTTTATACAATAAAAACTATTTATGTAAAAACAATTATTTCTGCATCTCTGCGAGCTACAACTTTTTTATTTTTTCGCTGATGATGCTGTATGGTGGCTCGTTTTTTGCGGGACAAGATGACATTTTCAGCGGTATCATGTTTATTTATATCCGTCATTTTGATCGCGTGTTATTCCACTTTTTGTTTGACGGTATGATGATAAAGCATTATTTTTTTGCCTTGTTTCTTTTTATGGTGTTCACTAAAGGGTTAACTAGTGGGACAGTTTTATAGGACGGGTCGATACGGATGCGGCGATACCAAATATATGTGCTGTGAGGCAGTGACCGGGATCGTTTACGAGGGACGTTATATTTCCCCCAGAATGTGTACAGAGACCTATTAAAGCCATTGGAGTGCATTGCAGTCACACACACAGCTGCGGCTGCAATGCAGGAATGAAGGTGAGCAATGACCTAGTCAGACTACCTGGCTAAGGAGATTAAGTAAAATCCGGCAGGACCTTCATTTCTGGGAGGAGGTCACAGGAGGCAGTGGGGCGGCCTCCTCCCTCCAACCCGGGTTTTCCAGTGGCTTTTGCCACAGGTTATTAAAACTCCTGCACTAAGGATTAGTGTTGTTCTATGTTTGGACCCTGCTAGGAGCATAGCAGGAAAGCTCCACAGGATTGTGTGTAGCTGAACCCACGCCTGGGACGGCTCTGCACCTGTCAGGCTCTGTTCGGCCCGGCACGGCCGTTATCCCCGGCAACCCTTGTTTATGGACTGATGTTATCCCGGCTGCGTACCGGAGGACTTTTCTGTTAACCCGTGAGTTGCTGAATAAAAGCTGTTTAATTTGGACTTGCTTGGGTCACTGCCTCAGTTACTGCACGGTGTGAACACCGCCGCTTTACAGTGCTTTTATTGTTTTGATTATTTTTTTTTCATTCAGATATCTATTTAGTAATTTTTTTTACTTTATTCTAACTTTTACACTTTGTCCCACTATGGGACGATCATACTACAGGTGTGATGTAGTGACGTCATTGTGCCTGCAGTGCACGGAGTCTCAGACTCAGAAGTGAAGGCTGAATGGTGGATCAGGAGCTTTCCACTCCCTGATTCACTAATCTATTCACCGGTATCACCGTCATGGGAATGTGGATATCGCTGAAATTGTGACCAATACCACACCCCACCGAGCCCGGTCACTTCATAGGCACCATAGCACCGAGTGGACTATCTTTATGGAGGATACACTCCTGCCTATCCAACTATCGTATGGTGAATATCTCATAGATCCTGGGTTCATTAGTATCTGCACCAAGAATGAGGCTGAGTGAGTATTTATTAATTGTTGGTGGTCGGAGGTAGTCAGTGAGGTGGATGGTACAAGATTGTGCATGTAGGGGGCAGTACTGTAGGAACATTATACTGTGTGTGGGGGTATGGCGGTACTGTAGGAACATTATACTGTGTGTGGAGTTATCGCGGTACTGTAGGAAAATTATACTGTGTGTGGGGGTATGGCAGTACTATGAGAACATTATACTGTGTGTGGGGGTATGGTGGTACTGTGAACATTATACTGTGTGTGGGGGTATGGCAGAACTGTAGGAACATACTGTGTGGTGGGATGGACGTACTGTGGGAACTTTATACTGTGTGCGGGGGGTATGGCTGTACTGTGAGAACATAATACTGTGTGTGGGGGTATGACGGTACTATAAGAACATTATACTGTGTGTGGGGATGGCGGTACTGTAGGAACATTATACTGTGTGTGGTATGGCGGTACTGTAGGAACATTATACTGTGTGTGGGGGTATGGCGGTACTGTAGGAACATTATACTGTGTGTATTGGGGTATGGCGGTACTGTGAGAACATTATACTGTGTGTGGGGGTATGGCGGTACTATGAGAAGATTATACTGTGTGTGGTGGAATGGAGGTACTGGGAGAACATTATACTGTGTGGGGGTATGGCGGTACTGTGAGAACAGTATACTGTGTGTGTGGTGGGATGCCATGTGCAACCTCCGTATACCATCAGCCCCCATATGCCATGTACAACCTCCGTATACCATCAGCACCCAGCATATGCCATGTACAAGCTCCGTATACCATCTCCCCATAGCATATGGCATGCACAACCTCCGTATACCATCAGCCCCCAGTATATGCCATGTACTGTTGAGGTAGGATCTAAGTGACCCTTCACGGTTGACCTACAGACGGAGAAGAAGCCAGTGGCGACACGGTGAATCGGCTCTCTTATAATAGGTGAATCGGCTTTCATTTATAGCGCTAATTTGGCGCTTATCACTTGTGCACTTTAATGTTATGTATCCCTTTGTAAAAGGTCCATATGACGACTGATCACATCCACTGTGATGGTTCAGATTTCCTAGGGGTCTGCAGATTATATGGTCAGCTACAGCAAAACACTGCCTTAAAACCACCTTATATATATTTCAGGGCCGCTGAGCATTTTAGCTGGTTTAATTATAATCACAGTATTTATACGGATTTGTTTATATAATAGCAACACCATTTAATTTATTGTCAGCACTTTCTCATTGGCCTGCAGATTTATTAATCAGGAGTTGGGGGTATTTAACCCTTTTAGGCATAAGTGTTTTATTTTTTGCTATTTTCACTGTGTTAATGTGTAGTCGATCACATATATAACCCTTTATTATGACAAGTTTTTTTGTCTTTGTAATTTTGAGCCACACACGTCTCTTCATGTGAGACACTCTGCTGAAATTTTAATGTATTTTTTTAAAAAAATATGTTTAAATAAAATTTTGTAATTTTATGGATCGCTTTGTTTTTCCTCATTGATAATTGGGAATTGTTGTTATAAGCTATTTTATTGTGCAGTTTACCAGATTCATATACTGCTTTAATAAATGCACTAGAGACAAGACCAAAAACTGACATTATATTAGAGTTTGTGAAGACCAGACTCATAGATGAATATCAGAGAAGGAAAGAACAAACAAATGATTCTTCTACTGAAAAAGATAATGGAAATGCTCTTAAAGCTACAGAACTTAAAAAACCCTATAATAAAGAGACCAGAGAATGCTTCAGATATAAGAAAAAAGGTCATTTAAAGAAAGACTGTACTATATGGAAAGCAGAACAACAGAAATTACACCATAAAGATAATATACAGAAGGTGAAAAACACAATTTCTGATTCATGTGAAAATAATTGGAATGGCACATTTAAAGTAACTGATAAGAAATCATCACTTGGTTGGTTTATTGATTCAGGAGCAACGAGTCATATGACAAGTGGCAAGAATTTCTTTACTGATCTTGATTTAAATAAGAAAGTAGCCATTTATCTTGCAGATGGAAGCAAAATAACCGCAGAAGGTATCGAACAAGGTATGCTAAATTGTTCAAACAAGTTCGGACAAGATTCAAAGATACTTGTACAGGATGTGTTGTATGTTCCAAAATTGGAAGGCGGATTATTATCTGTGAAACGTTTAACAGCAAAAGGACTTACAGTAAAATTCAAAGATAATGAGTGTGCAATGATTGCTGGAAACAAGGTGATAATCAAAGTCAAGGCAGATGAACAATTATATCATTTTGACAAACCAAAGGAACAGATGAAGGTATGTACACATGATCACAAAAACACATGTGGCATAGACGTCTAGGACATAGACACCCGGACAGTATAAGGGAACTACAGAGAAAAGAATTGACAAAAGATTTAAAGATATCAGATTGCTCAATTACCATAAGATGTGAATGTTGTATAAAATCCAAAGCCACAAGGATATCTATTCCAAAAGAAAGTGAGATGAAAAGCGAAAGACCACTTGATTTAGTGCATACTGACGTATGTGGACCCATGAAAGTGACTACATCAGTAGGCAATAGATACATGTTGACTTTTATAGACGACTACTCAAGATACACAGTCACATAATTAAGAACAAAAGTGAAGTTTTTGATAAACTTGTAGACTATGTAACAAGATCAAGTAACAAATTTCAAAGGAAGCCAATTGTCATCAGAAGTGATAATGGAGGTGAATTTACAGGTCACAGAATAGAAGACTACTTAAGACAAAATGGAATAGAACATCAGAAAACTGTTCCATACACACCTGAACAAAATGGAGTAGCAGAAAGGAAAAACAGAACTCTAACAGAAATGATGAGATGTATGCTGACAGATTCTAAACTACCAGAGAAATATTGGGGTGAGGCAGCAATGACGGATACATATCTACAGAACCGACTTTTTTCCAGAAAACTGAAGAAAACTCCATATGAACTGTGGCAAGGTATGAAACCAAGTGTCAATCATTTAAAAGTTTTTGGATGTAAAGTTTTTATATTCATTCCAACAGAAAAACGTTCCAAACTTCAAAACAGATCCATGGACGGAATATTCGTTGGATATAGTGAAAACTGCAAAGGATATAGAATCCTAGATCCCAAAACATACACTTAGGTACAATATTTGTGGTATGTCCTGATGAAGGGGTCACCTGTACCCTGAAACGCGTAGAATAAACCACTGTTATGAATGTGTTAGAGATGGTTTCTGAGCAGAGGCTCCCTCTGGTGGTTACAGACAGTATTGAACCTTCCAGCGAGGAATGGCAATCTGGGATCTCTGACTGGACTGATATAAGGGAGGTTCCCTCCCATCATGGTTGCCGGTGATCAATTGTTCTTGTCTCAATTGTGGTTCCTGATTCATTTGGAAGTTTGCTGAGTCTTGCCTGCATCTTCTGCTTTCAGATAAGATATTTTCTGCTTTTATTTTTGTGCTTGCTTTTTGCATAGTTCTCTGCACTTTTGTGGAGGTCAGCCGGGTCCCCTCCTGGGGCCTGTGCTCCTCTCAGTTTATCTGGAGCCACTGTTATTTGTTCATTTGCTTTTTCCTGTTTTTTCAGTGGCTGCAGCTTAGTTTTGTTACACCAGAGATCTGATTTAGGTGGTGGAGATCGTGTGATCTCAGGTGTTTTTGCAATCAGAAGAGTTGGTATTTTTAGGGTTTTTTTTGGATTGCAGTAAGAATCCTTTCCTGTACTTTTCTGTCTAGACAGATTGGGCCCCAGCGTTTGCTCATTCTATTTTCTGTCTGTGTCCGTGCTTCTTCTTGTCTAACCGCCATTACATGTTTGGGGGCTTCCTATTTTCTTTGGGGATCTGCTCCGGGACAAATAGCTTTCCTCTTTCTGCCTTTAGGTGTAGTTATCTCTCAGGCTGTGACGAGGCGTCTAGGATCAACGTAGGAACGCTCCACGGCTACCTCTAGTTGTGTGGTTAGTTCAGGTTACTGCAATCCAATAGGTTCCAGCCTCTCTGGTGTATTGCCGTTTTTGCTTTTTCTCCTCAGCTACCTAAACACAACAGTATCACCGGCCAAACTGAAAATGATATGGTACTCACAGAAGGGAAAAATAGTGTGGAAAGAAAAAAAAAAGTTGTCAGAGATTTTTTTTTCCTGTTGCATTTTTTTTCCTCTTTTTCTCTGGGTGCTGAGGATGATTTTTTATATTTTTTTTCTCTCAATGGAGCTTGCACAGTTGTCTGGCTGTGTGGATCAGCTTGCCACTGAGGTTCGGAGTATTTCTACCTATCTTGCTAGGTTGCCGGTTGTGGAACCTAGGATTCCCATGCCAGATTTGTTTTTGGGGGATCGGGCTAAATTTCTGAATTTCAAAAATAACTGTAAGTTGTTTTATGCCTTAAAGCCTAAGTCCTCAGGGAATGCAGCACAGCAGGTTCAAATTGTCATCTCTCTCCTGCGCGGCAACCCTCAGGATTGGGCTTTTTCCCTGACACCTGGGGATCCTGTTTTGAATGATATTGATGTATTTTTTCAGGCTCTGGGGTTATTGTACGATGAACCTAATGTCACTGATCAAGCTGAAAAAACCTTGTTGGAATTAAATCAGGGTCTTGAAGACGCTGAGTTGTACTGTCAGAAATTCCGAAAGTGGGCAGTCCTGACCAAATGGAATGATGATGCTTTGGCAGCCCTTTTTCGGAAGGGGCTGTCAGAGAATGTAAAGGATGTTATGGTGGGATTCCCTGCTCCCTCTGGTCTCAATGATTCTATGTCATTGGCTATTCAAATTGACAGACGTTTGCGTGAGCGCAGAGGTATGCGTGAGATGGTGTTGCCTTGTGAGCCAGCTCCTGGGCCCATGCAGTATGATGGAGTGATTTCTGGGGCACAGCGTCATGAGTTTCGAAAGCGCAATGGGTTATGTTTCTACTGTGGTGACGCCTCTCATGCTATTTCAGTCTGCCCTAAGCGGGGAACACGTTTTGCACGCTCAGTTGTCTTGGGTAGTGTTCAGACTAAATTTCTGTTGACTGTTACCCTGATTTGCTCCCTGTCCACATTTTCTGCTCAAGAAGAAGCGATGTGGCCCCTGCTGCGATGTCGCTGATCGTGCATAAACGTTCTGGGCCATTTTTTGATCATTGGCGTCCCTCTGGTGAGCCTGAATTGCTGAGTTTGACACCCTTTATGAACGACGAGCGACCTCGTTGGCGACTCATATGTCAGCGGCGCAGGCGGGACTAGGTTTTCTTTAGTAACGCCCCTCAGCTCCGATTACTCTAACGTTCTAGTCCGGGGCAAACGCAATAACGGCACAGACTGGATCGCAGTGGCTGCAAAGCAGAAGGCTAGCAGGACGCAGTAGGAACGATGCTGGAAATTTGTATGAACCACTTGCGCTCGAGAACAATGGAAGGGAGCGCTAATACGTCGTCTTTTATGACGCGGTTGTCCAATCACAAAGCGAGAACTGTGACATAAACAGTCATGACATACAGTGACCACCAATCTGTGCTGAGGGGCGTGGAAAAGGTTGCGCTCAATCACGCCTATCGAGGTCGTGATCTTTAACAATACATGCTGTGTGACACGTCCCAACGACCGCTGAAGTCGTTATACAGATCGCTGATGTGTCGTTTATGAGATCTTCCTGTTTGGAAGCTAACTAGTGACCATATAGCGATGTACAAACGATCTCTGCCAGGTCGTGTCATTGTCGTGATCGCTGGTGCGATCGCTTAGTGTGACAGTACCTTTAGGTAGGAAAAAAGGATCATCCCTGCGCTGCCGCAATAAGAATTCCAAAAATTGTAGAGGTTTCAACGTGGTTTATTCTACGCGTTTCTGGGTTCAGGTGACTCCTTCATCAGGACAGACCACAAATATTGTACGAGTCATAGGTATACAGGGTTTAAGTACACATCAGCATTTAAAAGCGATGCCCAAAGGATCAGATGATACCAAGTGTCAAAGTTCAGGCTCATCAGGAAGTTCACATGACAAGATTAAAAATCATCAGAGAAATACAAATTAATATCTTACACATTTAACCTTATCTTTGATTATAGGATAACGAAATTAAAAAAGAGATATCATGGAAAGAAAAAAAAAAAAAAGAAACACGGTCTCACTAAGAAAAAAGGTGGCACCGAACTCACATAGGAGAAATGAAATAAATTCAGAGGTGAAGGCATTTACTTTGAGCTACTGAGCTGGAGGGATGGACTCTTGGAGAACACAGATTGCCAGCGTTGAACCATAGTTAAAATACTTTTTTATTAATAAATATTAAAATAATTTTTTATTATTAAAAGTGAAAATGTGTTTGTCAAATTATTTGGGAGTATGTTATACCACAAAAAGAAATTTTCTTAAATGAAAAGGGGAAAGAATAACCTAATAATTAAGAAACGGGGAGTTAAACGCTGGAGCATGCACCAAATGAGGATCTGCTCCAGAAAAACAATTATAAAAATGAGTTTATAGGATCCTGAATTAAACTGACGAGAGAGATGATAAAAAACCTTTTATAAAGTGAGAGCGCAAACAAACAGCTTCACCTGCTGCAGAGAAGCGACTTCAGAGTCAGAGGACATCGAGCTGGGGAAACTTCAATACGAAGATATCTAGAACTTCATTACATTTTACCTCTGATAAGGAACAGACATGTATATAACACATGGAGATATGAAAACGGTTAATATGTATACATCACTATTGAGTAAGACCGATCATGTCCTCTGGATTCTCCATGAATCGATCAGATGCATCCATTTCCTCTCACTCCTAGTGAAGTGATCCTCTCTGTGGATCCTAATCCTTTTCTGCTTGTCTCTAATTTACACCCTTCTGAGTGTTTAATGCTTCTAAATGGACATGATTGGTCTTAAGGGTATGCCACAATAAACGAGATCGCTAACGAGATCGCTAAAACGTCACTATTTAGCGATCTCGTTGGCGACCTCGTTGTGTGTGGCATGTAGCAACGATGTGGCCCCTGCTGTGATGTTGCTGATCGTTCACTAGAGTTCTGGACCGTTTTTTTGATCGTTGGCGTCCCGCTGGTGAGCCTATATCGCTGTGTCTGGCACCTTTTGCGAACAACGAGCGACCTCGTTTGTGACGCATATGACAGCGGCGCAGGCGGGACTAGGGTTTTTAGCGTCACGGAGTGGATCGTAATATCTGTAAGTTCTCTTTTGCGTCACAGAGAGGATCGCAGCAGTTGCAAAGCAGGCTAGCAGGACGCAGAGAGCAGGAAGCGATGCTGGAAATTCCTATGAATCAGAAGCGCTCAGTACATGCTAATGACAGATCCTAACGACCGCCAAAGTCGTTAAAGAGATCGCTGACCGCTGATGAGTCGTTTATGAGATCTCCTGTTTGGCAGCTACTAGCGACCTAAAAGAGATCACACCAACGATCTTGTTAGCTTGCGTCATTATCGTGATCGCTAACGAGATCGCTAAGTGTGGCAGTACCTTTACTCAATAGTGATGTATACATATTAACCGCTTTCATATCTCCATGTGTTATATAATGTCTGTTCCTTTATCAGAGGTAAAATGTAATGAAGTTCTAGATATCTTCGTATTGAAGTTTCCCCAGCTCGATGTCCTCTGGCTCTGAAGTCGCTTCTCTGCAGCACGGTGAAGCTGTTTGTTTGCGCTCTCACATAATAAAAGGTTTTTTATCATCTCTCTCGTCAGTTTAATTCAGGATCCTATAAACTCATTTTTATAATTGTTTTTCTGGAGCAGATCCTCATTTGGTGCATGCTCCAGCGTTTAACTCCCCGTTTCTTAATTATTAGGTTATTCTTTCCCCTTTTCATTTAAGAAAATTTCTTTTTGTGGTATAACATACTCCCAAATAATTTGCCAAACACATTTCCACTTTTAATAATAAAAAATTATTTTAATATTTATTAATAAAAAAGTATTTTAACTATGGTTCAACGCTGGCAATCTGTGTTCTCCAAGAGTCCATCCCTCCAGCTCAGTAGATCAAAGTAAATGCCTTCACCTCTGAATTCCACTTGTATTTTTTCTTAGTGAGACCGTGTTTTTTTTTTCTTTCCATGATATCTCTTTTTAAATTTTGTTATCCTACAAACAAAAATAAGGTTAAATGTGTAAGATATTAATTTGTATTTCTCTGATGATTTTTAATCTTGTCATGTGAACTTTCTGATGAGACTGAACCTTGACACTGGGTGTCATCTGATCCTTTGAGCGTCGCTTTTAAATGCTGATGTGTACTTAAACCCTGTATACCTATGACTCTTGTACAATATTTGTGGTCTGTCCTGATGAAGGGGTCACCTGAACCCAGAAACGTGTAGAATAAACCACGTTGAAACCTCTACAATTTTTGGAATTCTTCTTCCGGCAGCGCGGGGATGATCCTTTTTCTTACCTAAGTGTATATCAATAAAGCGTAACCACAGGTGGACTTTCTCAATATTCTTTACCTGATTGAATAAAAAGATGTCCCTCTCCCACAGCCCCAGGAATAGATTACAAAGCAAAGCTTTGACAAAGTATCTCACACAATCCTTATTGAAAAAATGACTAAGTATGGAATGGACAAGGCAACTGTTAGGTGGATTCATAACTGGCTTAGTGATCGGACCCAAAGAGTGGTAGTAAATGGCTGCACATCCAGTTGGATGAATGTATCAAGTGGGCTACTACAGGGCTCTGTCCTGGGCCCTGTATTGTTCAGCATCATTATCAATGATTTAGATCAGGGATCTCAAACTCGCGGCCCGCGGGACACTAGTTTGCGGCCCCCACCTCATGGGCCCTCCATACATACTTTTCGGCCTTCGGCTGGGATCTCACATGCGAGAAACACCGCATGTGAAATCCCAGTCACTCGTAGTACCGCTCATTAAGGTCATGAATATGGACGCCACTCCTCTCATAGGCATGGCGCCCATATTCATAAGCTTAATAAGCGGTACCACAGAGAGATGCCGGCGCCGGGCATACTCACCTCATCTCCTGCTGCTGTCGCCGCCCGCGCTTACTGTCTCTAACACAGAGAGCAGCGCCGCTGGATGACGTCATCATTCAGCGGCCTGCTCTGTCAGAGTGAGGAAGCGTGGGCGCCGGTGATGCTGCGGACAGGTGAGAGGTGTGTGTGTGTGTGTGTGTGTGTGTGTGTAGGAGAGCGATGGGGAAAAGCAATGATGGCAGTAATGGGAAAAGCAATGATGGGAATAATGGGGAAAAGCAATGATGGCAGTAACGGGGAAAAGCAATGATGGGAGTAATGGGGAAAAGCAATGATGGCAGTAATGGGGAAATGCAATGATGGGAGTAATGGGGAAAAGCAATGGGGAAAAGCAATGATGGCAGTAATGGGGAAAAGCAATGATGGCAGTAATGGGGAAAAGCAATGGGGAAAAGCAATGATGGGAGTAATGGGGAAAAGCAATGATGGCAGTAATGGGGAAAGCAATGGGGAAAAGCAATGATGGCAGTAATGGGGAAAAGCAATGATGGGAGTAATGAGGAAAACAATGGGGAAAAGCAATGATGGCAGTAATGGGAGAAAAGCAATGGGGAAAAGCAATGATGGCAGTAATGGGAAAAGCAATGATGAGAGTAATGGGGAAAAGCAATGATGAGAGTAATGGGGAAAAGCAATGATGGCAGTAATGGGGAAAAGCAATGGGGAAAAGCAATGATGGGAGTAAATGGGGAAAAGCAATGATGGCAGTAATGGGGAAAAGCAATGGGGAAAAGCAATGATGGCAGTAATGGGGAAAAGCAATGGGGAAAAGCAATGATGGGAGTAATGGGGAAAAGCAATGGGGAAAAGCAATGATGGCAGTAATGGAGAAAAGCAATGGGGAAAACAGTGATGGGGAAAAGCAATGATGGGAGTAATGGGGAAAAGCAATGGGCAAAAGCAACGATGGGAGTGATGGGGAAAAGCAATGATGGGAGTAATGGGGAAAAGCAATGATGGCAGTAATGGGGAAATGCAATGATGGGAGTAATGGGGAAAAGCAATGGGGAAAAGCAATGATGGCAGTAATGGGGAAAAGCAATGATGGCAGTAATGGGGAAAAGCAATGATGGGAGTAATGGGGAAAAGCAATGATGGCAGTAATGGGGAAAGCAATGGGGAAAAGCAATGATGGCAGTAATGGGGAAAAGCAATGATGGGAGTAATGAGGAAAAACAATGGGGAAAAGCAATGATGGCAGTAATGGGGAAAAGCAATGGGGAAAAGCAATGATGGCAGTAATGGGGAAAAGCAATGATGAGAGTAATGGGGAAAAGCAATGATGAGAGTAATGGGGAAAAGCAATGATGGCAGTAATGGGGAAAAGCAATGGGGAAAAGCAATGATGGGAGTAATGGGGAAAAGCAATGATGGCAGTAATGGGGAAAAGCAATGGGGAAAAGCAATGATGGCAGTAATGGGGAAAAGCAATGGGGAAAAGCAATGATGGGAGTAATGGGGAAAAGCAATGGGGAAAAGCAATGATGGCAGTAATGGAGAAAAGCAATGGGGAAAACAGTGATGGGGAAAAGCAATGATGGGAGTAATGGGGAAAAGCAATGGGCAAAAGCAACGATGGGAGTGATGGGGGAAAAGCAATGATGGGAGTAATGGGGAAAAGCAATGATGGCAGTAATGGGGAAATGCAATGATGGGAGTAATGGGGAAAAGCAATGGGGAAAAGCAATGATGGCAGTAATGGGGAAAAGCAATGATGGCAGTAATGGGGAAAAGCAATGGGGAAAAGCAATGATGGGAGTAATGGGGAAAAGCAATGATGGCAGTAATGGGGAAAGCAATGGGGAAAAGCAATGATGGCAGTAATGGGGAAAAGCAATGATGGGAGTAATGAGGAAAAACAATGGGGAAAAGCAATGATGGCAGTAATGGGGAAAAGCAATGGGGAAAAGCAATGATGGCAGTAATGGGGAAAAGCAATGATGAGAGTAATGGGGAAAAGCAATGATGAGAGTAATGGGGAAAAGCAATGATGGCAGTAATGGGGAAAAGCAATGGGGAAAAGCAATGATGGGAGTAATGGGGAAAAGCAATGATGGCAGTAATGGGGAAAAGCAATGGGGAAAAGCAATGATGGCAGTAATGGGGAAAAGCAATGATGGGAGTAATGGGGAAAAGCAATGGGGAAAAGCAATGATGGCAGTAATGGAGAAAAGCAATGGGGAAAACAGTGATGGGGAAAAGCAATGATGGGAGTAATGGGGAAAAGCAATGGGCAAAAGCAACGATGGGAGTGATGGGGGAAAAGCAATGATGGGAGTGATGAGGGAAAAGCAATGACGGGAGTGATGGGGAAAAAGCAATGATGGGAGTGATGGGGAAAAAGCAATGGGGGAATGAGCGCTGGGGAGAATGAGCACTGGGGAGGATGAGCGCTGGGGAGGATAAGCACAGGGGAGAATGGGCGATGGGGGAGGATGGGCGCTGGGGAGGATGAGTGCTGGGGGAATGAGCTCTGGGGATAATGAGCGCTGGGGAGGATGAGCGCTGTGGAGAATGAGTGCTGGGGGTAATAAGCGCTGGGGAAGAAAGCGCTGGGGAGGATGAACGCTGGGGAGGATGAGCGCTGGGGGAGGATGGGCGCTGGGGGAGGATGGGAGCTGGGGAGGATGGGCGCTGGGGGAGGATGGGCGCTGGGGGAGGATGGGCACTGGGGGAGGATGAGTGCTGGGGGAGGATGAGCACTGGGGGAATGAGCTCTAGGGGAGAATGAGCGCTGGGGAGGATGAGCGCAAGGGGGAATGAGCGCTGGGGAAGAATGAGCGCGGGGGAGGATGAGCGCTGGGGGAGAATGAGCGCTGAGGGAGAATGAGCGCGGGGGGGAATGACTTCTTGCTGTTAACCAGTTAATGTTTACTTGTCCACCACACTGCAGTGTCAAAAGAGGAAGACAGCGAGACAGGCAGCAACATCACATCAGAGAGCGCTTGACCTTGAAACAGAAAATCCTCAGATCCTGGTATTGTAACATAATATTAAGGATAATATTTATTCATTGATATTGCGCTATTAACTCCACAGCACTATACATACATCATCAACACTGTCCCCATTGGGACATTTGATAACATTGGAATGTTTTTGTAAGAGCTTTTCTTGTGGAAAACCTGATGCGGCCCAGCCTCACCCAGATTCTACCTCCAGCGGCCCCCGGGTAAATTGAGTTTGAGACCCCTGATTTAGATGAAGGAATTGAGGGTAAGCTGATTAAATTTGCTGATGATACAAAGCTAGGAGGGATAGCTAATACTAGAGAAGAGAGAGAGGGATTCAAAAAGATATAAATAAACTGGATCAGTGGGCAGCAACTAACAGAATGGTTTTTTTAAAGGGGAAAATGCAAAGTACTACATCTGGGCAATAAAAATAAAAAAAAGCATATACAGAATGGGAGGAATAGGACTAAGCAACAGCACATGTGAAAAAGACTTGGGTATACTAATAGATCACAGACTGAACATGAGTCAATAGTGTGATGCAGCAGCAAAAAAGACAAATACAATTCTGGGATGTATTAACAGAAGCATACAGTCTAGATCACGTGAAGTCATTATTGCCCTCTACTCTTTGGTCAGACCTCATCTGGAATACTGTGTCCAGTTTTGGGTACCACATTTTTAAAAAGACAACAAACTGGAGCAAGTTCAGAGAAGAGCGACCAGAATGGTGACCAGTCTGCCAACCATGTCCTATGAGGAATGGTTGCAGGATTTGGGAATGTTTAGCTTGCAAAAGAGAAGACTGAGAGGAGACTGAATAGCTGTCTACAAATATCTCAAGGGCTGTCACATTGTAGCCATGGGATGAAACTGAATGGGAGGAGACACAGATTAGATATTAGAAAAAACTTTTTAACTTTTTAACAGGGTGATCAGTGAGTGGAACAGGCTGCGACGAGAGGTGGTGAGTTCTCCTTCAATAGAAGTGTTCAGAGGCTGGACCGATATCTGTCTGGGATGATTTAGTGAATCCTGCTTTGAGCAGGGGATTGGACCAGATGGCTCAAGAGGTCCCTTCCAACTTTACCATTCTATGATTCTATGATTAGCATAGGAGAGCGTGAAGGCCACCCCCATGGCTGTCCCCTGAGCAGGCAGCAGCTCGTCGGGACTACAGCAGATAGCAAGCAGCTGTTATGAACTGCTACAAGCACTAAGGAAAGATGGGAACTCTGTCCCTACAATAAAACTGAGCTGGATCCCTACGATGTAACGGGGAACCTGATCCTGCGACCAGACCCGCTAAAGTCCTCAGCTAGTCTGAACGAAGACCTATAGTTGCGAGGGAGGAATCCCTACAAGATCTAGGGACTGGGAGAAAAGGTGGACACCTCCTAACAGAAATTGTAGCAGGGAAAATTAAACAGAAAACAAATTACTACGAGATCCTAAGATTCAAGCAAAACTGACAGAGTAAGGCACCTAAGCACCCGGCTAGCTTAAGAGTAGATAATACAATGAAGTCCAGCAAAGCCAGAAGGGTGGAGCCAGACTAAATAGGGAAAAAAGGTCATGTGACCAGCAAACTGAAACAAAATCTAACAAGAGGGTTCTAACAGCAGCAGCTCGTAGGTTCTACAGCAGACAGTAGGCAGCAGCTCGTCGGGTCTACAGCAGACAGCAAGCAGCAGCTCATCAAGTACAGCAGACAGCAGCTCGTCGGGTCTACAGAAGACAGCAGCTCGTCGGGTCTACAGCAGGCAGCAGCTCGTCGAGTCAACAGCAGGCAGCAGCTCGTTGAGTCTACAGCAGGCAGCAGCTCATCGGGTCTACAGCAGAAAGCAGCTCGTCATGTCTGTAGGAGGCAGCAGCTCGTCAGGTCTCAAGCAGGCAGCAGCTCGTTGGGTCTACAGCAGACAGCAGCTCGTCGAGTCTACAGCAGACAAAAGCTCGTCGGGTCTCAAGCAGGCAGCAGCTCTTCGGGTCTACAGCAGACAAAAGCTCGTCGCTTCTCAAGCAGGAAGCAGCTTTTTGGGTCTACAGCAGGCAGTAGCTCATTGAGTCTCCAGGAGCACGTCCAGTATCCTGTCCTGATGTCCTGCAGCTCCTCCGGTAGGCGCAGCGTGACCATCCAAGACCTGTTATGCCAGAGGTGAACAGTACAGTATCTGGCATAATAGAGCTTGCGATAGAGTGTAATAGCGCTGGCCTCTAATAAAATGGCACCTGGCCACACCTACAGTTGTGAATTGAGCAGCCCACAGAGGCGTGCCCAGTTCACAGCTGAATCGGCTGCAATGTTAGAGATAGGGTCGGCGTCCGACTGCTGTCTCCTATGCCCAGGGACTGCCGTATTTGAGGACGAAAAGTGTCGTTCAGCAGTCATTACAAACCTGCAAAGTAAAATGGCAGACTCTAATGGCTGCACTAAAAAAAAAACAAAAAACAAACAAACATAACAGTCAAGCTTAGGTGAAAACATCTTAGATAATTTTCATTTTTCCAATAAATAAAAAATCATGGCACCTTCCCGTTTGTTAGGATCTGCGGAACGCACCAAATATAAGATGTAGAGAGGTGCGTTCGCAGCCCCGGGTCCACCGTGCAGGCAGAGCCTGCTGCTAGTAAAATGGCGTAAGTAGCGAACTCTGTTATCCCGCAGAGTCGCTAAAATAAACGCTGTAGCGCGCTGTGGCAGTTAATGCGAACTCTGTTAATCCACAGAGCCGCTAGCGGGAATGCCGCAGTGCTATATGGCGATATAAGCGAACTCTGTTACACCACAGAGTCGCTGAGGTAAAGACGCAGAGAGATAGGTACTGTGTCCTGTTAACCCCACAGGGATACACAGATAACTGCTGTGCGGATAGCAGTCCGTGATCATGCAGACAGTAACGCAATCAAGCAATCTCCTCACCGGAGAAGCTGGTATTCTAGGGGCTTATTTCAGCCATCCCTGACCACGTGCACCCAAATCTCCTCACCGGAGGTGCCAGTATTCTAGGGGCTTATTTCAGCCGAGCCCTAACCACATGCGTACATGAGCACACTGGTGCAAAGCACATAATGCAATTGATCCTAGCGCACGGCCGTGCGGTAAGGACAGCCACGAGAAAAAGACCTTCCAGGAAGGACCAATGGGAGGCTGCTTCAGAACATCAACAGCCAGAGGACCTTCCTGAAGGACCAATAGGAGTGGCAGCTGTGTCTGAGCATGTGACCCCTGATCTCCAATGGGAGATCTCGCCCTGGGCATGCTCAGACGAAGCAACAAAAGGACTTAGACCTAAAGACATCTGCTCGCCGCTGACCAGTACTGGCTATAATAGCAGAACATGAAGAGGCAGCAGCAAGTCTCTGCACAGCATTAGACCAGGCGAGACGCTGGGACCGATGTCTTTGCTGAGCAGGCTCCACTGTGGCCGGAGATGGATGGGGGACCGCAGCGGGACTGGTTCGAGTCTCCCCTTGTGCAGCAGCTGGAACTCGAACCCTAACATTACCCCCCTCCTAGGGCCCCCCTTCTTTGGGCCTCGCTGCGCTCAAAGGCAGCAATGAGCTGCGGAGCGTGAACATGCTTGGCAGGCTCCCAGGACCTATCCTCAGGCCCATAACCCCTCCAATCCACCAAATAAAATGTTTTGCCTCGTACCACCTTGCACCCAACAATGGCGTTCACCTAATGATCGTCGGTAGATGAACCCGACGTCCCGGCAGATAACTCAGAAAACCGGGAAATGGCCACGGGTTTCAGAAGGGACACGTGAAAAGTGTCGGTGATACCAAAGTGAGGCGGAAGGGCTAGGCGGTAACCCACCGGGTTCACCTGCCAAGAACTTTAAAGGGACCCAAAAAGCGAGAAGCCAACTTGGTGGATTCTACACGTTGTTAGGGTTCGAGTTCCTGCTGCTGCACAAGGGGAGTCTTGAACCAGTCCCACTGCGGTCCCCCATCCATCTCCGTCCGCAGTGGAACCTGCTCAGCAGAGACGTCGGTCCCAGCGTCTTGCCCATTCCAATACTGTGCAGAGACTTGCTGCTGCCCCTCCTGGATCTTCTATTATAGCCAGTGCTGGAGCAGACGTCTTTGGGACGAAGTCCTGTGTTTCCCCTTCTGAGCATGCCCAGGGTAAGATCTCTCATTGGAGATCAGGGGTCACATGTTCAGGTACTGCAGCAGCTCCTATTGGTCCCCAGGAAGGTCCTGAAACTACATGTGTTTTGGAACAGTTTCTCATTGGTCCTTCTTCTGGCAGGTCCTGTAGCTGTTACTATAAAAGGGTGGCATGGCTGGGCTGCCATGCGCTAGCATCAATTGCATTATGTGCTTTGCGCCAGTGTGATCATGTACACATGTGGTTAGGGCTCGGCTGAAATAAGCCCCTAGATTACCGGCTTCTCCGGTGAGGAGATTTGGATGCACGTGGTTAGGGCTTGGCTGAAATAAGCCCCTAGAATACCGGCTTCTCCGGTGAGGAGATTGCTTGATTGCGTTGCTGTCTGCATGATCACGGACTGCTATCCACACAGCAGTTATCTGTGTATCCCTGTGAGTCTAATAGGACACAGTCTTCTTCTCAGCGGCTCTGTGACGCAACAGGGTTCGCTTTATAACGCTGGTTCAGTGCCCTAGCGTTTTACTTTGCGGCTCACTGAAGTTAAGTGAGTTCGTACTTACCGCCATATGGCGCTGTGGCATTCCCGTTAGCGGCTCTGGGGATTAACAGAGTTCGCACTAACTGCCACAGCGCGCTACGGCATTTATTTTAGTGACTCTGCGGGATAACAGAGTTCGCGACTTTCGCCATCTTACTAGCAGCGGGCTTCGCCTGCACGGCGGACCCCAGGCTGCGAACGCACCTCTCTACAATATCTATTAGGTGCGTTCCGCAGACCCTAACAGTATACTAGCGCCAGGGTCTGGCTGGTAAAATGGCGGACGACCAGCGTCTGCAGCGGTATATCCAGCAGCTGGAGGGTAGGTTGGCGACTCTAGAGCGCACAACCTCAGCTGTGGATGTTACCGCAGTCGCGGTTCAGGCTGCTAGTGTGGCCGCAGCCAGTTTGTCCTCTGCCACCCCTGCTCCGACTATTTCCCTCCTCCCACTTCCAGACAAGTTTACCGGTGACAGTAAACAACGTCGGGGTTTCGTCAGTCAGTGCTCCATACATCTAGAGCTTCTGGCTGCACGTTTTCCCACGGAGCCGGCGAAAGTGGGTTTTATCATATCCCTTTTGTCGGGCAGGGTGTTGGAGTGGGCAATGCCGTTGTGGGAGCGCGATGATCGTGTGGTGCAGAGTGCTCCTCTCTTCTTGGACACTCTGAAACAGGTCTTTTTAGGACCTCGCGTCACCCACGATACGGCTATCCAACTGTTGGCAATCACCCAGGGTTCATCCATGGTCAGCCAGTTCGCCGTCCAATTTCGGACTCTGGCCTCTGAGCTGGAGTGGCCAGTTAAAGTCCTTATACCAGTGTACTGGAGGGGACTGGCAGACCATGTGAAGGACGCCTTGTCCACCAGGGAGATTCCTGCCACACTGGAGGAACTCATTACCATATCTACCCGCATCGACCTCCGTTTTAACGAGCGGAGGTTGGAGCGGGCCCAGTGTAGGCAGAGGTTCCGGCTGGCGCCCACCTTCGCCAGACCTCTTGAATCTTCCATTCAGGCGCCCGATTACCCTGAGGCCATGGAGATTTCTCGAGTGAGACTTAAGTCTCCGGCCACTCGAGTACCTGTGACTTGTAATGCTTGCCAACAAGTAGGGCATTATGCTAATAAATGTCCACTGCGGTTGGGAAACGACCGCGTCTAGTAACCATTGGAGGGGGTTCACTAGACACAGCGGTACACGCCTCTAAGTTGTCCTTTAGGGGGACAATCAATTTTGGCTCATCCACTTTAACAGTCACGCTTTGTGTGGACTCTGGAGCCGAAGGAAATTTCATGTCCTCTACCTTCGCTCTCCGCCACTCTATACCTCTGGTGATGCTCGCCAAACCCGTGACTGTTCAAGTAGTGAATGGGTCGACACTCCTTCACAAATCACACAAGAAGAAAAGGTAGCACACTGTAGCGCTATAGCTTGCAAACACGAATATGAAAATATGAAAAATGAATTACATCATTACCTTAGAAATATGAAAAATTGAGAAGTCTTAGCGCATAAGATGGCCAAATATGTGAGCCTGATAGCACGTCAAGCTCTTCTCGTATATCAGGTCCCTAACTATGCCTATCCCGCTTAGAAAAGTCTGTCTGCATGGGAACCTACGAATCCTCTTTTCAGACTAAAATCTACATCTCTGTGGAGGGGTGATGAACCTGCTGTAATAAAGGCCTGTGACCACCGTGGAGTGCTCAGGCAGAAGGTAATGAATCATATCAAAAACTGACGGCACATCAAACTTAGTTCAGTGTGAAAGTCTAAACTAGAGTCACCAACTCATTACATACAAGAAGAAAAGGTAGCACACTGTAGCGCTATAGCTTGCAATACACGAAATATGAAAAATATGAAAAATGAATTACATCATTACCTTAGAAATATGAAAAATTGAGAAGTCTTAGCGCATAAGATGGCCAATATGTGAGCTGATAGCCACGACAAGGCTCTTCTGTATATCAGGTCCCTAACTAATGCCTATCTCGCTTAGAAAAGTTGTCTGCATGGGAACCTACGAATCCTCTTTTCAGACTAAAATCTAATCTCTGTGGAGGTGATGTACCTGCTGTAATTAAATGGCCTTGAGACCAGGTGATGCTCGGCAGAAGTAAATGAATACTTCATAAAACTGACCGGCAATCAAACTTAGATTCATGTGAACAGGTGCTAAACCTAGGCACAACAATATACATACAAGAAGAAAGTAGCAAACTGTACGCTAAGTTGCAACACGAAATTGAAAAATATGAACAAATAATATACAGACAAAGTACCTTAGAATATTAAAATGAGAATATAAGGCATAAAGATGCAAATTATGTGACCTGATAGCACAGTCAAGCTCTTCAGTATCAGGTCCACTAAATGCCTATCCTCGCTTTAGATAAGTCTGTCTATGGAACTACGAATCCTCTTTTCAGATAAACTAAATCTCTGTGGGAGTGAGAACCTCTGTAATTAAAAGGCCTGTGCACCAGGTGGAGTGATCAAGGCAGAAGGTAAATGAATACATATCAAAAAACTGACGGCACATCCAAACTTAGATTCAGTGTAACAGGTGCTAAACCTAGAGTCACCAACTCATATACATACAAGAAGAAAAGGTAGCACACTGTAGCGCTATAGCTTGCAAACACGAAATATGAAAAATATGAAAAATTAATTACATCATTACCTTAGAAATATGAAAAATTGAGAAGTCTTAGCGCATAAGATGGCCAAATTATGTGAGCCTGATAGCCACGTCAAGGCTCTTCTCGTATATCAGGTCCCTAACTAATGCCTATCCTCGCTTTAGAAAAGTCTGTCTGCATGGGAACCTACGAATCCTCTTTTCAGACTAAAATCTACATCTCTGTGGAGGGGTGATGAACCTGCTGTAATTAAAAGGCCTGTGACCACCAGGTGGAGTGCTCAGGCAGAAGGTAAATGAATACATATCAAAAAACTGACCGGCACATCCAAACTTAGATTCAGTGTGAACAGGTGCTAAACCTAGAGTCACCAACTCATATACATACAAGAAGAAAAGGTAGCACACTGTAGCGCTATAGCTTGCAAACACGAATATGAAAAATATGAAAAATAATTACATCATTACCTTAGAAATATGAAAAATTGAGAAGTCTTAGCGCATAAGATGGCCAACGACTTTAAAGCGAATAGCTAGTTAGGACCTGTATCAGAGACCTTGACGGTATCACTCCTATTGCATTATGCCAAAGAGACTCTCAATTTTTCATATCTAAGGTAATGATGTAATAACTTTTTCAAAATTTTTCATTTTCGTGTTGCAAGTATAGCCTACATGTCACTTCTCTGATAAATAGTTGGTGACAGGTTACCTGTCACCAATCTAATTTACCTCAGTTTGAAGTATCATTACCTTGCTGGCACACCTGTGAAGGCTTTAAAAAGGTTCATCATCCCAGAATGTAATTATTGAAAGGTCTAGGTTCATGCAGACAGACTTTTCTAAAGCGAGGATAGGCATTAGTTAGGGACCTGATATACGAGAAGAGCCTTGACGTGGCTATCAGGCTCACACAATTTGGCCATCTTATGCGCTAAGACTTCTCAATTTTTCATATTTCTAAGGTAATGATGTAATTAATTTTTCATATTTTTCATATTTCGTGTTTGCAAGCTATAGCGCTACAGTGTGCTACCTTTTCTTCTTGTATGTATATGAGTTGGTGACTCTAGGTTTAGCACCTGTTCACACTGAATCTAAGTTTGGATGTGCCGGTCAGTTTTTTGATATGTATTCATTTACCTTCTGCCTGAGCACTCCACCTGGTGGTCACAGGCCTTTTAATTACAGCAGGTTCATCACCCCTCCACAGAGATGTAGATTTTAGTCTGAAAAGAGGATTCGTAGGTTCCCATGCAGACAGACTTTTCTAAAGCGAGGATAGGCATTAGTTAGGGACCTGATATACGAGAAGAGCCTTGACGTGGCTATCAGGCTCACACAATTTGGCCATCTTATGCGCTAAGACTTCTCAATTTTTCATATTTCTAAGGTAATGATGTAATTCATTTTTCATATTTTTCATATTTCGTGTTTGCAAGCTATAGCGCTACAGTGTGCTACCTTTTCTTCTTGTATGTATATGAGTTGGTGACTCTAGGTTTAGCACCTGTTCACACTGAATCTAAGTTTGGATGTGCCGGTCAGTTTTTTGATATGTGTTCACAAATCACACATCAGACCATCCCTTTCACGTTGTCAATGTCCCCTTCCCATCAGATTATCTCACTTCTGGTCATTCCCGAGGAATAGACGAGATTTTGTTGGGGATGCCCTGGCTCCGTTTCCACTCCCCACACATTAAGTGGATCTCTGGGAGGATATTGGGTTGGGGTGAGTCATGTAAAGGCAGATGTATGAGGGAATGCATTCAGGTGGCCACTACAGAGATACCCGCAGATCTTACTTCACTTCCTAAATACTATTGGTCGTATGCAGACGTATTCTCCAAAAAGGCTGCGGAAATCCTTCCACCTCACCGTCCCTATGACTGTCCTATTTACCTCTTGCCTGGAGGAGAACCTCCTCGGGACGGGTCTATCCCCTTTCTCTCCCGGAGACGGAGGCTATGTCTCAATATATTCAGGAGAACCTGGCAAGAGGATTCATTAGGAAGTCAGTGTCACCTGCAGGGGCGGGGTTCTTCTTCGTGTAGAAGAAGAACGGAGAATTACGTCCATGCATCGATTACATGGGTCTTAATAACATCACCGTCAAGAATAAATACCCGTTGCCCCTGATTTCTGAGCTATTTGATAGGCTACGGGGGCAAGGGTATTTACGAAATTAGATCTGCGGGGTGCTTATAACCTGATTCGCATCCATGAGGGGGACGAATGGAAGACGGCTTTTAATACCAGGGACGGGCACTATGAATATCTGATGATGCCCTTCGGGTTCTGTAATGCCCCAGCCGTCTTCCAAGACTTTGTTAATGACATCTTCTGGGATATGCTCTCCACCTCAGTCATAGTCTATCTGGATGATATTCTCATCTTTTCCCCAGATATTGACTCCCACTGGAGAGATGTGTAAGGTTCTTTGTACATGTTTCTTGAAACTCAGTTTTTCCGTCGGCCATTTTGCTTTCTGTCTTGCTGCAGCTATCTTGCCCTCAGTCAATATGGAGTTTCCAGCTTTCATGTTCCCGCCCTGATTCTCTCCCTCTTGCCTCTTAAGCAGTCTCAGCAGAGCAATCAGTGCTTCAGAATCAAGCCTGCAGTGAGTCTGTGACCTGACTCCTGGAAACCTTGGACTTTGTACTCCAGCTCTTTCCTACTGAGGAACTTTGGAACACTTGTGGACTCTGGAAACCTGCTATTTGATAAATCCACGTTTGCATGGAATTACGGTAACAGAGAAGAGATCCTGAACCTGTTGTGGAGAGTTATTGCTGAACTTAAAGTTACTCTGGCCTGCTGTGTCTCCTGCTTCTGTACCTGCAAACTGTGTGACCCTTTTTGCCTACTTGTATGAAGTAATAACAAGTCCTTCTATATCAAACCTGTGTCTCATGTGTTTTCCTCGCACCCAAGCACAAGACGCTATATGAACTGTACACCATACATCACAAGATTCTGAAGCCAACGATAGTGTCTGCTGGGTCTGGGAAGGCCGTGTCTGCTGTGACTGTGGATATTAGATGTCCGTTTATACCTTCTGTGTTGACAGTGGTTGTGACTTCTCACAACCATTCCAGGTGAGCGCATTCCCTTAATTTTACTCTGGAGTGTTACCACAGGTAAACACTATTGTGTTTTTTTTTTTCTTTCCTCTTCTCCTTCCAGTACTTCTGCCTTAAAAGATCTGGAAGATGGAGGCTCGCATAAAGGAGCTTTTCGGAGTGACTGATACAATCCTTTCAGATGTACAGACTTTAAAGACCCGTTTTGCAAGCCTACAGGACCTCACTAATCACAATTTGCAAGTGTTTGGACAAACTACCCAGGATTTACGAGCCAGGATTGAGGCTCTAGAGGAACGAGTCCAGGCTCCTGCCATAACCCCGAGTTCTGGGATCCCCAAGTTACCCCCTTTTCATTTTGGCGGTGAACGTGAGAAATTCAGGTGATTTATTAATCAATGCAATCTATTTTTCTCTGCACATGCTTCACAATTTCCCACTGAATGATCTAAAGTGCTTACTATAATCATGTTGCTTACCAATAAGGCTTTGATGTGGGCAAACCCTCTGATTGAGACTGGGGATGAATGTTTGAATCATCTTGATGCTTTCATTTCAGCCATGGGGCAGGTTGTTGATGACCCCAATCGAGGTGCAACAGCTGAAGCAGCCATGTTAACTTTGCGCCAAGGTAAGCGCTCAGTAGCTGAATATGCCTTGGATTTCAGGAGATGGGCTCTCGATACCACTTGGGACAGTTCTGCCAAAAAATCTATTTTTCGGAAAGGGTTGTCTCCTCTGATTAAGGATGAACTTGCTCATGCCGACCCTCCCACTGCGTTAGGTGACTTTATTAACTACTGTATCCGTATTGATGCTCGTCTAACTGAACGCAGACAAGAGAGATGGTTCGAAAATAATCGCACTAACCTTTTCCTACCTCCCTCCTCAGCTAAGGAACCTTTGAGTAGGATCACACGGGAACCAGAACCTGAACCCATGCAGGTGGACTCTTTACAAAGACACGTTAGTGATGCACGCAAAGAACATCGTTTAAAGGAAAATCTATGTTTCTACTGTGGTAAGTCAGGGCACTTCATTATAAACTGCCCAGCCGTTCTCGTAAGACTACTGCGGCAGTCATTCACTGTGAGTGTTGCGAGAGGAGATCTGTCATGTCCGAGCCTCAGGCTCCAGAGAGATCTGCTGCAAGAGATATTGATTTCTTGGACTTAAACTCCGTTAGTTCTGGGGACGATGACTGTGTAAACGCTGCAATTTTTCAAGTTTCCTCAGCGGTGTCCCAGCTGAGTTGTAAGAAAAACAATTCTCATTGCTTCCTTTCCATCAAAATCTGGGTTGACCCAGTCTGGGTGTCTAGCTCTGCTATGATCGACTCAGGGGCAAGTGGAAATTTTATGGATATCTCCTTTGCTCTGAAACAGGGGATACGTTCAGTGAAAAAGGCTACTCCAGTACAGATGGAGACTGTGGATGGCTCCCTGCTGACCTCTGGACCAGTGGATCAGGAAACGGAGCCTTTGAGGGTCCTTATGGGTAAAGATCATCAGGAGAAACTGTCCTTTATGCTTATCTCTTCTCCCCACTTTCCCATTATTCTAGGGCTACCATGGCTGCAGGCTCAGAATCCTACGATTAACTGGGAGACCAAGGAATTACACTTTCCGGAGAAACAGATGAGTCCAGAAGTTTCAGCTTGCTCTGTTCCTAAAGGAACCATGTCAATTCCTGAACTACCAGCTGTATACCAGGACTAAGTGGATTTATGTGACAAGAAGAACGCTGACCAGCTTCCCCCTCACCGTCCATATGATTGTCCAATTGAATTATTGCCTGGAGCAGAGATACCTTTTGGTAAGATCTACCCCCTGGCGGGGCCCGAGCTAAAGGCTTTGAAGGACTACATAGATGAAAATCTAGCCAAGGGCTTCATACGCCCCTCTTCATCTCCTGCAGGTGCACCCATCTTCTTTGTGAAGAAGAAAGATGGATCTCTGAGACCCTGCATAGACTATAGGGAACTCAATAAGGTTACTATTAGAAACCGTTATCCATTGCCTTTAATCCCTGAGTTATTGGAGAGAGTGTGGCATGCCAAAATTTTCTCTAAACTGGATCTCCGTGGGGCCTATAACTTGGTCCGTATTAGACCTGGGGATGAATGGAAGACTGCATTCAGGTCACGCTATGGACACATTGAATATCTAGTCATGCCTTTTGGTCTGAGTACCGCCCCAGCCACTTTCCAACACTTGGTGAATGACATCTTCAGGGATCTCCTAGATACATTTGTGGTGATTTATCTGGATGATATCTTAATTTTTTCTAACTCCACAGAGGAACATCATGGACATGTGAGAATGGTTTTAGAACGCCTAAGACAGAACCATCTTTACATCAAACTTGAAAAGTGTGAATTCCATAGGACCGAGATTCAATTTCTGGGGTATGTACTATCTACGCAAGGAATTAGTATGGATGGAAGCAAGACCCAAGCCATCAAGGATTGGCCAATTCCTAGGAATGTGAAGGAGGTGCAGCGCTTCATCGGGTTTGCCAACTTCTATAGACGTTTCATTAGGAATTTCTCTGAGGTAGTGTCACCTATCACCCAACTTACCCGGAAAGA